>BGPT01000850.1:61165-143146 GCA_003297045.1 Symbiodinium sp. clade C Y103 | reverse complement strand
ACTTGGGCCATCGTTCGCTTCGCTGAAAAGGCCCGTTTTTGGGGTCGCTACTGCCACCTGTTTTCAGCCTTCCTTATTGCGGGCCCTCGTTGTGCAAACAAGACTGCAGAGAAGACTGTCCATGCCTTCGGACGCTGCAAGTTGCAAGGTTTCGGTTAAAGAAATAATTCCGGACATTCATCAATTTTAGGCAGGACATTTTGACTGATGTACAGCTGTCTTGCAGCTGTCACGGAGCCAGATCGCACACGGATTTGAGCAGCATAATTTTCCGCTTTTGGTTCTCGCAGGTGCAATGGAAGCAAGTCCAATTTTAACCCATGGACGCAGGACTTGACTCGTTCAGGATCCAAGCTGTTTCAAATATTTTGCCACAGGGGGCCGTTTGGAATTCTAGTGCGTGCAGTGTCATGTCACTGTCTAGCAGCTCTGATCATATATAAACCCCACTGCTTTCCCACACCTTCTTTGCAGCATGGAATTCGATGCACGCGCAGCAGAGATGCGCTTGCGTGGGCTGCAGCAGGCCTTGCTGGAAAACCAAAAGCAGCAACATGCACTTTNGGAATTCGATGCACGCGCAGCAGAGATGCGCTTGCGTGGGCTGCAGCAGGCCTTGCTGGAAAACCAAAAGCAGCAACATGCACTTTACCAACGCCTAGCTACGACTCGAAGGAGATTACAACATGGAGGCCTTGGAGCAGCAGCCCGCAAAACTATAGTAGCTGTCTATGTGCTGTCCAAGGGAGCGTGGATTTGGCTTGGCGTGTGGCATGCATTTTGACGACTATCAAGGATCAAAAGGCGCCAGGACATCCCACCAAAACACCAGTGGAAGACGTGGTCCTGGCAATTCCTTTGTGGTTCGGCACTGCAACGTCTGGCATGGTGTCGCGCCTTCTTCCATGGATGCTTTCTTGCATTGGGAGCAAGAGCTATATGGCAGCACGCTTGACATTGGCGTTCCTCCCAAGCTTTGTGAACAAGTGGGCGCAGCGATGGCGTGCCCGTTGGGGTGTGCGGCGCAAAATTCTCCGGCAAGGTGTTCACAGGGATCCTTCCCTCCTCCGAAAGAAGGTTGGCCAGAGTCCTGTGTTGGTGCTATTTTGGTCCGCCTCCTGGTCCCGTTTTTGGGGTCAGAATCCGTCCCCAAAAATGGGTCCCCCCTATTTGAATCTTTACCTGGGGCTGTTTGGACTGCGACCCCGTTTTTGGACCCCAAAATGCGTTTTTTTTCGGTCATTTTTGGGGGCATTGCAGCGTTTCCGTTCCTGCCAGGTTCTTGCTTTCTGGAGAACCATTCACTATTTGAACCAGAAATATTCCGAGAAGGACCTCTTGTATGTCAATTTGGATGAGACGGGCGTGGGCTACAACATGCCCGGGCCAGCTGGCTGTGTTGTAGCATCACCTCCAAGCCGTCGCTACCTGCAAGCCCGGGTGTTGAAGCAGCATGTCCGCGGATCAATGACCTACATCAGTATCATTTGTGACCCTGCGGAGATCCAAGGCAAGCTGCCGCATTACTTAATAGGGACCAGAACCAAGCTGACCAAACGATTGTTGTGGGCGCAACGTGCCTGACCACAAACCCGTCTGAAGATCCTCAGCCAAAAGTCAGCCTGGTCCTCTGCAGGCAACATTGTGCAAGTCTTTCAGGGAATCTCAGAAGCTTTGAAACCGTTTCCAAGCAAGCAGGCCATTGTTTTGCTTGATGTTGCTCCCGCGCACTTGCCGCGGGAAGTAATGCTNGCGGCGCGCAAGCGCAAACTGCAACTAGCTTATATACCTGCTCAAACAACAGATCTGCTCCAGCCACTCGATCTAACCGGCTTCAGTGCCTTCAAGCAATTTTTGCGGATGAAGCACCAGGAGCTGCGTTCGCATGCTGAGCATGGTTTGGTAGACCCATTGGCATGGATTTGGCAGCTGANTCAGTGCCTTCAAGCAATTTTTGCGGATGAAGCACCAGGAGCTGCGTTCGCATGCTGAGCATGGTTTGGTAGACCCATTGGCATGGATTTGGCAGCTGACGCAATGCCCTCGCGACTACTTCGCTGCCCGGCAATGGCGAAATAGTTTTGTTTCAGTCGGCTGCAGTAAGGCACCTAAGGTGCACTGTCTCCACAAGGAGCTGCAGCGCTTGATGGATTTCCCTGATAATTTTCCAGGGTCCGACAAGCCGACCCAGAAAGAGATGCAGGTCGTATGGCCAGACAGACGCCGTATGGCGTACGCGCGCAACCTCCTTTTTNCCTGATAATTTTCCAGGGTCCGACAAGCCGACCCAGAAAGAGATGCAGGTCGTATGGCCAGACAGACGCCGTATGGCGTACGCGCGCAACCTCCTTTTTTAACATGTTGAGGACTCCGCCTGCTTTGGGTCCAAAATGTGTTTGCAGCGAGGCTTCAGAAACCTGCAGTCAACATGTTCCGTGACTNAACCTCCTTTTTTAACATGTTGAGGACTCCGCCTGCTTTGGGTCCAAAATGTGTTTGCAGCGAGGCTTCAGAAACCTGCAGTCAACATGTTCCGTGACTGTATATATCTGGGTAAATTAGAATAATTCACTAATTTGAATTAAGGCCTTCTTCAGGATGATTCCCTATACTAACCATATATTCCAGGGCTCGGTCACAGTGAGGTCACAGTGAGGTCGTTATAATTTACCTAGATATGTGTAATACCCAAGCAATGGGAACCTTAAGTACAAGTAGTACCTGGGCAAGCCGGGTGTGGACATTTCAAAAATGACAAAAAAACATACAAAAACTATGGCCGATAGAACGAAACACAAAATGTGCCTATAGGATGTGAGCCAGCACTCTGTGCTTTGCAACAATAATCTCTTGACATCTCACTCCTCTGACATCTGTTTTCACGTCTCATTTCATCTGAGCTCATCTCAGCTCTTCCCATCTCAGCTCTTCTCATCTCAACCATCTAATATTATCCAACCTCATGCCATATTGTCATGTCTTCTAAGTTGTTTTCACCTCATCTCATCTCATCTCATCTCATCTCATCTCATGTCTTCTCTCCTCTTCTCGACTCTTCTCAGCTGATCACAACTGTTCTCATCTCTTGTCATGTCATCTGAGCTTTTCTCATCTCTTCTCAGCTCATCCAAACTGCTCTTTTCAGCTCTTCACAGCTTTTCCATTCTACGCAGCGCGTCTCAACTCAGCTCTCTTCAGCTCTTCACCGCTCTTCTACTGTCAGGTCATCTCAACTCAACTAATCCCATCTCATCTCAGCTCAGCTTATCTCAGCTCCTCGCAACTCTTCTCATCTCTTCGCAGCTCATGTCAGCTCATCTTCTAAGCCCTCAATGGAGGCATTCAGCATTAGTCTAGCCGTCTAGCCACCAAAAACACATGGATATCCATTTCAAGCTCGTTGGAGCGGAACGCTCATGAAACAAATGTCTCTGCCTGGCTTCATGTTGCCGACCGATGCAGTCGAACACTTCTGAAAGTCAGGAATTAAATATGGTCTACTTAGTTCGTATAACCATGGTTATTATATGTTATTATTATTCGCTATCATGTACCTATTGGTTGTTGCAGGGGTGGAACCATCTATTCATCAACCACCCAGTGGGAAAAGTGCTTCTATGTCATGAACAGGAAAAACATGGTACATGACAGCGCCTTCTGACTAACACTGTAGAACTTCCACTGGACAATTTTTCTAGTGCCACTTCCCAACAACTTGGCATCCACCGTTTCCTAAACCATCACTTGCCGTTGCCAATACCCAGCAAAACAAACTCGTTAGTCATCATTAGTCAATATTCAATATTCCGATTTAGTGCAACAGAGTGGAAAAGATTAGATCACCTTTCTAGTTGGATGATGCTTAATAATTAGGACATTTACCAACCCCTCCAGACCCAGCTGGACATTTCCGAGGTACAGTCGACAACATGCGGCCTCAGCTGAACGCGTCCTTTTCCAGACCGAGTGCTGGGTGTAAAATAGTCAAAGTGGATATGGGTCAAAACTATTGACAAAAACAAACACAAATACAATAGCATGATCCATTTTTTGTTTTTCAGTGGGTACTATTTTTTTGGACCCATACTGCAACGATCCCGAGCGATCCCAGATGATCCCTGTGCGTGTGTGCCCCAAACCGATCGAAATCGCAACTGTGGGGCATGCTGGAATGCTCCATTCCGAAAATACAACAACAAAACATGCCCTCTGGTGAACTAACATAGCTATTGAAAATGGCCATAGAAATAGTTGATTTTCCCCTGAAAAAAATGAGATTTTCCATAATTTTCCATGATTTTCCCAACAAAACACAGTATGGTCACTGAAGTCACACCGTCCATAGCTCCGTCGCACCTACGGTCGGTCGAAACGAAAGCGAGCTGCAGATTGAAGTCTTGCCGCTGTCAATGTGCCCCAGGACGCCAAGGTTCACATTCAAAGCCTGTCCATGAAAGAGATTTCACCAACAACAGTGAGACTTCACTAATATATATATATATATGTATATTATATATATATATTGTAATATGTATATATATATTATATTGTGATATAATATATAAATATATATAATATGTTAATATATTATCTATCATTATATGTCAATGATGGGATTGCTGTGAGGAATCGACCGGTAGTTTCCTAAAAACTGGACACTGGGATACACTGGGCTCTAATTCTACCACGAAAGCGACGAATCTCATAGTCAAAACCAAGGATGAAACAAGTAGGAAAGAGGTTTCATGTGGTAAACTCAACAGACTAGTTGCTGAGGGTCTATACCTCCCATGTCTATTTCTTTTCTTTTTTTTCGGATGGTTTATTCTTGGGTTTACGACAGGATCTGAGAGCTTCGAAATGCCTGTCAAAGTCGAGCAACCACAATGCTGGATGGTTCATGAAGAATTTGCGAACCACAAGGTGGTGCCCCCCCAAATATGTTTAATGGTTTGTAAACCATAGGAACTAGTTCGATATATCGACATATATCGACCATCAACCCTGGTGAAATTGGAGTTGTACACCAACTTAGCTAACGAACTGTGGCACCACCTTGTAGAAAGTTACGGTGGGAAAGCAGTTCTGGTGCCTGAAATCTCAGACTCAACCAGTCCATGTCTGGATGCAATTTTTGACGAAGGATTGCTGACACCACTGATTTCCTATCAAGGTAGCTTGGTATGCCAACAATCTTGCAACTGGTTGTGCTAGGAGGAAACCGCAGTGTTTTACAAAAGATGCTGTTTCACTCTCCCTACATGCAGAGTGTAGACCCTGGAAGCTCACCACATTGTTCTCAAATGTACAGAGTATAGATTGATGTAAACCGACATAGATATGGAAAATCTGCGGTAGAAGGTTGGTGAACATGCAGAAACTTGATGTGGTTGTACTTTGTCAAACAACAATACCATTCAACACACCCAAACAAGAACAGTCTTCACGAACCACAACTTGGTGCCCCCCCCAGTTTTAAGTTGGTTATGTCACCCTCAGTTAAATAACTACGTATAGAATACTCGTTCGATATATCTAACATAACCCCAAGACTTCTTGGAGTATATTGGAATTATGTTTACCAACTTAGCCAACTTAAATCAACCATCATCAACTATATATACATCCCAATTCTTGTTGCTGATAATTTCCCCATATATTTCTTGCTTTCCGACCTGGGGCACTGGTAGTCTTAGCAAGCGCCCAGCAACCCGCCTTCCTCTTGGGGGCCTTGGCTGCAGCGGGCGTCTCATCTTTCCCCATGGCAGCGTCTCACGGCAAAAACTGCGCTGCCGCGTCACGGCTGGCCCGGGCTGGGGATCGAGAAAAAAAACAAAGAAATGGGATGATTTATACCAAGCCTGGCGACTATCGCAGAGTAAATATGATTTGTCAGATAGAATGGGAATATTTTGAAATCATCTGTCGCTATCATGGGGACTATCCTGGGGATGCTCGTGCAGATACAATCGGGATAATATGTCTAGAACCAACCTGAAATGTTGGGCCACTTGAAGATGATTCCCCTCGACCAGGGTAGTTATAATTCAGGCAAAAGAATGTATGTAACTTAAACAACAAAAACCATGGTACTCCACTTGGATGTATGTTTCAGCTAAAGGTGCTGAGGGCAAACTGCCCAGGTGGACGCGGGAGACATGTGATTTTCTCACGTCAGATCTCAATGGAGCGGTTGGAGGGGAATTTGAAACTGGAAACCATGGATCTTACCATCAAATATGGAGCTTTCCTGTAGTAATTGGCGGTAAGATTGATTGAGAATATCTGAATGAAACTGGAAACTATCAAAAATTAAAGGAGTCGCCATTTATTGTTCTTTCATTCCTTCGCAAGCCAGTTCTAGTCCTGGGATGTATTTGGTACACATCATTCCTGTGCCATGCTATTGCTGGGATGCTCGATGCTGAAAAAAGCTGCATTGATTGCCGGGAATTGCGCCATCTATGTGGCAATGAACACATCGGTGAACATAAACATGAGTAAATATGTGTTTGCCTTTGGAATTCCAATTGTCTAGCTATCACACTTATGTGCCCAAGACAAATTAGAACAACCACGTGAAAATTCACAAACATCAATGCTTAAACACTTTATCACCATTAAAGCCATTATATAAATGACGTTTTGTTGCTGTAAATTCCATGTTTTCAGACAACCTCACATCCGCGCCAACACTTCGGCGAGGAATGGTGGAGGGTGCTGGTAAACTAACATAGCTATTGAAAATGGTGATTTATAGTGGATTTTCCCATTAAAAATGGTGATTTTCCATAGCTATGTTAGTTCACTGGAGGGTAATTCGTTGACATCAAGTTGACATGCACATCTTTGGTGGAGTAAGCTAGTTTCATGTTCATATAAACATATATAAACCCTCTTCACGGGAGGTTTCGACCCTGCTCACTTGAACTCTTGAAGCTGTTTTAAATAATTGGGAACCCAATCCATCTCCCGAAATTACGGGGTCTTCACCATAATCTTCATACAAACCGATATTCAAGACAATCCATGGGTTGCCTGGGAGTATATCACAATGTCCTCATCGAATCAAAATGCAGTTTAATCATAAACCCTCAGGTGTTTTTCATGTCTTTCCCCTAAATGTTCAGTCAAATCATGTCAAACTCCGATGTATCTAGCTATGGATGGAAACCGATGCTACCACATTTATATCATAATCCACATCTGGGATGATTTTGGTGGATAATGTTTAAATTCTATGTTTATCATTCATCATTTATGGGATAATCATGTGGATAATGTTATCATTCATATTTTTTCTCTGGTGGATCCACATGTTTATCATTCATCCTAGCGAAAAAACAGGTTCACCAGGGAATTCCATGGCTCAACGATCCCATCCCCATCATCGGCACCTGCATAGATCAGCCCTGCGATGGAGCTCCGGATCCACCACAGTCAAATGAGGTTTGTCTCAAAATGGCGGAGAAAACATGTCCAAAATCAGATTTCAATACATTTCAGGACAAGTTTAAAGTACATAATTTGATGTTTAACTATTCTATTTGAGTCATTTAGGTAGAAAGAACATGTGGATCATGTTTTTAAATATGTTTTTCTAGGCAGTGTTCGCTGTGCCGCGATATACTTTTCTTTTCTAACCATTAACCATTTAGATGGGGTATTACGAATATCCAATACTAGTTGATGATGGGGCTTTGAGTTTGGAGAGGGCTGGAGGGTACATTTATTTCCAAAACTGCAATGTACCTTGGAATTTCAACATAGTGGGACATAGCTCCATGTAAAATGAACATGGTGAAAGGATTCCTTTCATTGGACTTGTTGGAGGGACTTGGGGTATGCTCCAAAGATATGTTCTAATCGCCTTAGAACTCTCCAAATTCAGAACAACACAATCAACTCTGATTCACCCGTGCAGCTGGGATGTAAACATGTGCTCTACTTTCAGACAAAACCATATCAACCATATTGTGATATTGGGCATAATCATGTCTGAATCACTATGAATATCTATGAATCACTTTTACTCAGAATACAACCTAGCTACCTTCGTGATACAGTATCAACCAAAGGAGGAGGTCACATCAACCCGTGGCATACACAAAACTTGGGGAACAAAACTTGTCCATAACGCTCTTCACTTCAATGATATGCCATGTCATCACATCAACCAGGATCTCAACCTGAAGCCAACACATTTCCGAAAAGGTGCACAAAGTGATGGGAATATCACCGGTATTAGGTCATTGGGTAGAAAAAAGGGGTTCATAACCGGGGACAACCAACCCAAAATCGCGATATATGAACTAATATCATGTTTGTGTAGTTGTGGCTGTGGCTCTGTGTTTGGGTACCATCTTGGTACCCCATATATATATATACATACAGAATTTTGCAGATATGCAACAAGCCTAGTGAACAATCACATCTTGTTGGTTTGTTACTCTGCATTGTTTTCAAAACATGTCCGAAAAGAGTATCAGCGCATATCAGCGCTCTGTTTTCAATATTGGTGCACCATTTCCATGGTTTGTTCGCAATCAGGGATCACCTGACAACAATTTTCCAAAAGGCTCCAACAAGAATGACCCTTCCCTCCACACATAATTTGGGTTTATAACATCTAACTATGAACACTTAGCCCAGCATAGCCTGGCTATAAAAACCAACTTACCCTCTGGTAAACTAACATAGCTATGGAAAATCACCATTTTTAATGGGAAAATCCACTACAAATGGCCATTTTCAATAGCTATGTTAGTTCACCAGAGGGTAGCTATCCAAGGGGTGCCTTCCTGCAGTGCTGCCACGTTTGTTTTCACAGCCGGCGCCATGGTGAACTCGGGGCAGCAGCGATGTCATCGTCCGACATCGTCCGCTACGAACGGTGGCGAGTCGAGCGACCAACGGGTGACGAGAAAATGGATGGCATATACCCTTTGGTAAATTAATATATATATATATATATATAGACCCTGGCATTTTTTGGGGTTGGAAGATTAGTGTCCACTCAAAATTGGTGATTCTCAGGGTCTATGATGGTCTATGTTAATTTATCAAAGGGTACATGACAAAACCATCAAGGTTCGGGATATTTGTGTCACCAACATTAACCAACAAATGGACCAGCTATACGAGAGTACCTTGGGATCTATGACGATCCATACGATATTTTAGATGTGTCTGCCAATGAGGCATAATTAAGTACGTCAATTTAATTCAATTTATAGATATTGATTGCCATTTGTAGAGGGACATTTGTGGACATGATGGTTAACCAGCGGATTGAGGATGATTTCGGGGTACCCAACTTTTCAGACAAGCCCACATGGAACCTCGGAACGACAACGCACGTGCGATCATCTGAGTAGACCAGCTGAATTTCCCTGCAATTTGGGCTTAGTGATTTGACAATGTAAATCTTATTTCAGCTCACTCGATCTCATCTCATCTTGTCACACCTCACCTCAAAAAGAATGTTCTAACCCTAGTGCTTGATCTCCTTTTCACTTCAGTTAATCATGTTTAGTTCAGCTTGAACATTGGGTCAGTGGCGGTCATTTCTGAACAAATGCAAGTGTGGCACATCGCGAATCAAACGGTGGTTTATTTTTTGAACAAAAGGCTTCCTTCCCGACCAAAAGGTGCGTTTCTTCCATACACCCAATTTACGTTAAGTTCGGAGATTGACACTATGGAACAATTGATTGGTCCTGAACCCCCCACAGTTCAGAAATTTTTGAACGTTTGGTACTTTTGAACTTTTGGGCCAATTGGAACGATTCAGGATAGAATGGAACGATTCAGAATGGAATGGTGCAGTTTCAAAGGCGCTTGAATGTTCACTTCCCCTTTCCCCATGACTGGCTTGGTGAACACATTTTTCCGCCAAGCTGGAGTGTGACTTCATCATGCACACCTAGAAAATCAACATCTCAAACTGCCGAGCATACTGCCCTAGGCATTTCTCTAGGGTTCGCAGCGTTTGGTGTAGAGGATGAGTCGTACGTGATGTCCTTGACACCTGTCCTATGAAGTCTTCGTCTGCCCATACTGCCCAGCCTCAGTGGCAGATGTGGAATTCTGTAAGACCATGGCTAGCTATTCTTGAGATTCATTGGGAAAGAAACGAAAGCAGCAAAGCTATATATACAAAAACTGATTCCAGGCGCAGCATGGGTTGATGCTGATGGGAGGGGTGATGTCCAGGCACAGGTGGACTCCAAGATGGTACTTGGGTCGGTACTTGAACAATCTGTAGCCAGCAGCATAGCAGGCGGAAGCCAATGAAGCGAAGGCAACCTCAAAGCAAACATTCCCAAGATTTTCCAATTGCACTTGTATCATGCTGAATTGTTCCAAGCGGCCCAAAATTATCCAGTTGCATCTGTATCATGCTGAATCGTTCCAATTGGCCCAAAAGTTCATAAGTACCAAACGTTCAAAAAAATCTGCATTAGAGGGAATTCAGGAGGAGTTACTGGTAATCAAATCAAAAGTGCATACTAATAGGCAGGAACACATTCATCTCGTGGCCAACTGTTCTCGCAAGGGTGCAGATATTACCCCGAAGAAAAATGCCATGTGCCCTGATAGTCCTGAAGAAGTGGTTGGCACAGCGGACCATGTAGGCACATCGCTGGAAAAGTTCATCATCGGGGTCTGCCTCGAACAGGTTCCAGCTAGCTGGACATCTATAACTAGCACCAACCCACGTGCATATATCCAAAACAAGCTTATATAGCTAAGAAGAGGGCACCACCTTCTATCAAATCTAATTTCAGCCAATAGTCATAAGTGAAGTTGTTCAAATTTAAACCACCCATATCTTTTCAGAAAACTTTGCCTGACAATTGTCAACTTCGTCGCCCAGCCATGCCATGATGAGCGCCGTATCGAACGCCTTGCCTCCCAATGTGGTGGGAAAGAGGTTCCCTTGCCTGGGCTGGATGTCAAATAGCTTTCAGACAGGTAGACATGGGGCACTAGAAAATTATGGGTTATACCCCTTATTTGTTCTATTTTGAGCCATGGCACCCCCCCATTCCAAAGGAGGCTTTTGTGAACTCATCTATCGCAGTTGTATGCCTGTTGCGTTTGCACCAGTTGTCAAAACGTTTGTAGGCTTCAGCCAATCTATCGTCCAGCTTGCGATCGTTGCCGAAATGGCCAAGGTAGCATAGGAGGGTAACACAGCTTGCCCCACAGTCCAAACCGTATCCAAGGTGGAATATGTGGCAGAAGTCCAATAATATATATGTGGGTTCGTGGCACCCCGGTACTTGACGCAATGGTGCAAAATGATCTTTGTATGGAGGGGGTCCCGGTCCACCAGCTCGCCATGCTGCATCTGTATTCGGGTTCTCCCAGTCCTTCAGGGATTTGTTGACCCCGACCCCATATGGCAAAAATAATATCAGCGCACTTGAAAAAATGTCAACAATTCACGACACAGTTTTTTTGGAAAATCACAGTCCTCTGAAGTACACAGGTGACAAATACGCTTTGAAGTAAATCCAGAGCTCAAATGATGAGCCTATGCTGGCCAAAAAATACCCAATCCAGCTATGAACATTTCGGCGGTCTTATGGGGCTATATATATATACTAATATCTATATAATATATTAGAATATAAATATAAATATATATAATTATATATATATAAATATATATATATATATATAAAATATATATATCTATATATATATATATATTTACACATATAATATATATGATCAAAAAAACCATTGCATCAAGAGTCCTTCCTCAAAAACGGCCAATCCCCTTTTGTCCCCAGGCAGATGAGCCGTAGCTTGGAGCCACCTGCATCCTTGGAGGCTGGGCTGGCTGGAAGGCAACATGTTTTTTTCTGCATGGGGTTTAATTTGCTAGCCATCACCCCAAAAAACTATGGAGTCTGAGGATCACATACCCCATGCTCAAATGCATCCAGGGCTTGGTTGGTGAACTCTGCCAACAGGTCATCAATGGTCCAATCTTCGTAATATAGGTGGCTTGAAATTCCAGTGAATAGCCAGCGCGAAGTGAATGTGTGCCTGGTCAAAAGTTCAGGTGGCCAGGGAGGAATCAGGCAATCCAATCATACAATACCCCCAAAAAAAAATGAATTACATTTCCGGGTTGTTGCTAGTTCCGGGTGGTTGCTATGTATCCCTTTCGATGGAGCCAAAACAGAATATGTTTAATTGACCAATAAGATTCGAACAATCATTGACCTTTGCAACTCCTTGATGACCGATTGCAAATTGAAAGCTAATCACCATAAATGGTCGGCGAAGCTGGCCGCGACCCTCGTCGCCGTGAATGAAATAAGGGATGCAATTTCCAGTGTCAAAGTGGGGATCTTCAGCAAAACGGGAATAGATTGGGTGGCGGGGATTCGTTGCCTGGTAATCCCGCCAGAATTGGCGAAATGTGTTTTTCCAGCCGCCGCTCACATCATGTCCAGCCAACATGAGCTGTGGCTTGTGGTGCCAGAAGTACCTACACCATTCCTGGAGTCGAATGATTGGCCAGTAGACACGGGAACAGCGGAGTGGCTTCCGCATGCGGACCTGAATCTCGCACACATCTATTTTGATAGGCAACATGGCCCCTGGTGTCCGTTTTATCAACCGGGTTAAATTTCTGCATGCGTTCTTCTTGCCGGCCTGGGTTCCGGCAACCTGCAGTAGGAGGTTTGACTTGATTTTGCCTTGCCAAAAAGCGTGGCGAAAAGTAAATGAAAAGACCCTGCATCCAGGCAAAACATGTCATAACCACCAAACAAAATGAAAGCTTATAAGTTGCTTTTAACCAAGAACAAGTGGCATTTTCTGGTAACTCGGCAAACCATGGTGGCAAGCTTGCTAACTCTCCAAGCTGATTCAGCCTTGGATCTTGCCCATGATACTTTAAAAAACCACCGGTAACAAACCGTACACATATGATTTCTTAGCGTACCTCAGCTTCAAAACTGCCAAGTGGACACACCAGCTAACTCGACCCAGTCATTTTCATGGGAACCCGTTTCAAGTTATCCCTTGTTTAATGTACAATATATAGCTGGCCAGAACCATGGGGTATTGTTATGTATTGTTTTGGACCAACCAAAAAAGCCCTATTCACTATTTCTCAGAAACTCCTGACAAGTATTCCCGCATGAGTTCTTGCGCCAGGTCATCTGCAGCTTCTTCTGCTTCATCCAAATCGGATTGGAGGCCTGCGTGCACTCAATGGGCACAGGTGAGCAATGCCACCAACGGACTCTAGGTCCTATACTTGGGGGTGTAATTCCAGCAGCAAGTGGGCAAGCCATATAACATCTTTTTCATTCTTGCATTAGGCATCTTTGTGATATGAATAAGCATTTGGCACCAACTGCAGAACCGAGAATTGCCTACATCAAAGAAAATCCATGTCACACCGTGTTCTGATTTGAGCATGGACCACCACGCCTTGTTGAGGACCAAAAGGACGTCGACCCCTCAGTGGTTGACCTGGCAGGCGACAAGGACAGGGCATTTTGAAGATTCAGGTTTGCATGGCATGGTGATAGATGACTATGGGTCAAGATAAAATTAATTTTCCAAAATGGGAAATGTCCGGAATACAATTTTTGGGGATTTTCACCAGGGTTCCAGCTATGCAATACCCCTCTTTTGTCGTGCAACCGCTGGCTGGACGTTTCATTGTGCTTCTATTGAAGCTGCAAGCGGATCATCAAAATCCGTGCCCACTAGCAAGCCATGGCCACAAAGGTCAAATAGGAAGAATCAAATAAATACATATGCATGCCGGTGCAGCTAACATGTCGATTTGAAATATGTATTCATGGAAACTATGGCCATCCTATGCGTGCAGGGCATGGTCAAAAGGTGATCCATAACGGCTGATTGGAAGAACTACTTCTTGCTCTTCTTGGATCGTTTCTTTTTCTTTCTCGCTACTGATCCCTCTCCCTCTCCATCAGTCTCATTGGGTTCAACCTTTGCCGCCTTTGCCGTGCGCTTCTTGGAAGCACTGCTCTTTGGGGTCTCTTGCTTTGGTTTTGCCACCTTGACAGCCCTGACAAGCAAGCGCGCAGAGGAGAGATGGCTATGGACCATGCGAGAAATCAAGCAAGACTATCTATGGAATCTGGCCTGCATCGAGTTACGATCTGGTTGAGTTGGACATCTTCTTTCGACAGGTCAATGAGACACTTCCTCAAACTGGCCTTCTGTTGCCTTAAAGAAGCTGAAACAAGTATAGAACAGTCCAGGGCCCAATTCAAGACTCCTATGACTCATGATTGCTGGGAAACAGACAGTGACGGTTCATGTTCAATGTGCTCAGCTTGCACAGCGAGGATTTGGTCGAACTTTGTCTGGAAGCTCTGCAGCTTGGTGTCAAGCTCGCTTGCAAGCCTGGGATAGGTGTATTTTGAAAGCCTATGGTTTTGCAGTACACCCAGTGAAATACTACATTAGGATATGTTGGGACGTATATTAAATAAAGGGGATGATGTTGGGCCCAAATTTGAAATATCCCAAATCATTCAGAAGCACCACTCACAAAAACACAGTATGGCCAATCCAATCAAATGCAAAGCAGGGAACGTCTTACTGCGTTCCGATTCAACATCCTGCAGCTTCTCCTACAGGGGCGAAAGTTTTAATGAGACATATTGAGGTATTGCTTGGTTGAAACAGAGTTCAAATAGTTTGTGTCAAAGCCGGGCCTTCAGCTCTGCAGCCTGATCTATCTTTTTCCCTCCAATCTCCACGAAATCTTGCAGCATACCTTGGGGACCCGAAGTCTAACAAAATTATGTATTGCCTAGTTCTGCCAAATATTTCTGGAGGCTGTTGATGGAATGGTTTTTCAAAGCAACATGGCCAGTTGGTAGATGGGATCATGCAGTGTTAAAGTAAGCTGGGGCACTATATGGATCTCCGCCCACTTGAAGCACAGGGAAAACAAGTGACTTCTTTCCCTTTCCTTTTCCTTTCGGATCTACAGGAACGAAACCCAGCCCCGCATTGCCGCTGGGGCTGCCGCCACTCCTTAGGGAACCCAACCAGCACACCCAGCGGAAGAATATCATTCTAACATGATAAATTGTTGATATCCTTGGGGGTTCTGATAGCAAGTTGGCTGGTTGACTTTTTTTTTAACGTTTGCAGTAGAGGTTCGAAATGAAGCTTTCAGCATTGAGATTGGCACCCTCCCCAACAAGGACGCCATGTCCACCCTGCAAAACAATGCCAGCCCATGGGACATGCATGAGGCGGCCAACAGGTGGCACTTCGACCGCAAAAACTTCAAGAAAGTGACCAGGCCTGGAGCTCGGTGCTTGAAGACGCAGTGGTCTTGACCCGGTTCAAATCTTTCGCAGCAAAATTCCAATCGGTGGGCACCCGGTATTCTTGCTCTCCATGCACTGGATTAGTCCTCACACTCGTTGGTCCCTGCTTTTCTGCCCAAGCCTTTGCGCGAGTAACCATCAACCTCAGGTTGAATTGATTCAAGTTTCACCATATCATTCTGCTGGCTAAATTTGGTGAACTGGGTTTTCCAAGTAAGCCCACCACTCGTTCCAACCAGGTGTCAAGGCAAGTTGTGCTTCTGTCTTCCATCCGCCCAAGACATCTTCTGAGTTCTCCTGAAGTTGAATGATAATGATAAATTGAAACATCATAAAAGGTAACACAGGGGATACGCCGTTTCCACATCGAAAACCCCAAAACTCCTGGATAGATTCCCGCTCAATGCTTAGATTTACCTCTTCCATAGACATCGCGTTCTGGTACAGAAGGTTGCGGAGTTTCTTACCTGGGCTAGATGGCCAGCAACATATCGAATCAAAACTATTTGCAGGGACTTCTATATATATATATATTATATGATGTTATACACTGCATCCATTATTTATACCATACCAATGCCATGGCACGTCCAACTTCAGTGCCCCACAACTTCAGCAGCTCAGGGCTCGCTTGGACCCTGCCCTTCTTGGCTGCGGCAACGTACCGCTGCATCCTCAGCCAATGGCAGTGGGGATGAAGAGCATAGTTTTGCAAAAGGGTGGAGTACCCTGATAATTTGATAATCCCATGTTGAATCAAAGGCTCACCCTGGATGCAAAGCCCTATATATGCCCCCAAAAAATCCCACCTTAGAAGATAGGGCCTACCGGTATAATGGCTTGAAATGAATCCAATAATGGCTTTCTGAACCCCCACAAGGTTTCTATAAGTTTCAGGTTTTCCCTCCAAAATAAAAGAACCACCACAAAATTTGGACCGGCTTGGGCATATAGGCAAAAACTCGGTTAACATTCTTGGGGTGGTTCTTTTACGATTTTGCTGAACAACGGTGCCCCGAGACCTTTACGGAAGTGCAGAAATGTCAGATCGAGATTTCATAATTATCTAGTGAGTCCCAAACTGTTTCCCAGATCGTACACAATACGGGATCCTCCCGCTAACCCCCAGATGCAATCTAGTGACTTCCAATAGGTCCCATCAGTATACATTGTCCCCTCCACCTGTGACCCTGTAGATCCATCGCCACCACTGCTGCTGGCAGTGTTCTGTTCCGGTGCGTCTGGAGCTGGTGCTGGGGGGTTTTGTGTTGTTTCGGGTGCAGATGTTTGCTGTGGTGGGGAGGGTGATGGTGCTGTTTGCTGGCTTTCTTGAGGTGGGTTGGTGGGATGTGGGTTGGTGGGAGGTGGGTTGGTGGGAGGTGTGTTGGTGGGAGGTGTGTTGGTGGGAGGTGCGTTGGTGGGAGGTGGGTTGGTGGGAGGTGTGTTGGTGGGTGGCAGCATTGGCTTTGGGCTTGGTGTGGCAAGTGGCTCTGTCAGTGCTGCTTGTCGAGCAAGTGTGTCAGGATAAAGGCTGGAATCACCAAGTTGGTTATCAGGAAGTTGTTCCGGGGTTTGCACATCAAGGGTCGTCGGGGCAGGTGATGAAAAGGTGGGTGGCTGATGCTGCTTTTCATAGTTCAGGGTCGAAAGGGATTGCTGGCTTGGCTGAGCATTGAGTGCAGGCACTTGCGGGGAACCTAATGAGGCATTGCTCTGTGCAGGGGTGAAGGCAAGTCGGCGAGGTGATGGGTCCAAAGCTTCCTGGGAACTACTTTCTCCCAAAGTCAGCGTCCGCTGACGCATCAAGCCAGCCACATCAGGGTCACTTATTGGAGCCTGGGCTAATCCAGGCACAAAGACCCCAGCAGCTCTCGTCTCATGAAAGGGGCCTGCGGCCACACATCACAGTAAGAGTGTATGGGTATAAATGGATGGATATGTGAGATATAGATGAAAGGTTATAAAGAGAAAAAAACAAATGGATGGATGGGTGTATAGATATGCAGATATTTAGATAGGAATATAGTAAATATATGATATACGGATCATGGTGGATACCTAGATAACAAGATAGAAATGTCAAGATACAGAGGTATAGAGATATAGATATCAACATATGTAGGTAGATAGCTGTCTATTCACCGATGTATGGAAAACTGATTTTGTGAGGTTCTATCAGTTGGGATACTATTGCTTTTTGATTTAATCACTTGGTCACACCGGTCACACCTTCGGATAGAAAAACAATGTTGTGCAGCCTACCTAGACTATGTCTAAATATGACATACTATAAAGTCCGATTTCCCTTCCCCAATACAACCGATACCATGCCCACTGATTTAAAATCCAAAACTGTTCTTGAAATCGATATTAGGGTTTGGGGCAACTAAAAAGGCCGTGTGCACAATTGTGAGACAGAAATCAAAACTGACAAGGACCAAGTCCTGACCCCCCATTTTGTAAAAACATCCCCAAACCTGACTCCCAGGATTTTTTAAAAAATCCTGGGAGTCAGGTTTCCCTCAATTTATATATATATATATATGTAAAATTGATGTCGATAGCAAGAGCCCAAGATATCCAAGATGAAATCGTCAATGTATGACTTTATCCGTTTTTTTTTGCTGTCCCGGCAACATGTTTCACTCCCAAGGCCTTCCGATGGACCTCCAGTTCCAGGATCTGTCCCAAAATCCGCTCCGAGCTGAGCTTGCAGCTGCAGGATTTGTGCACGTGTAGCCTCAGAGGTCTTCCAGGATGTCTTAGGTTAGCACTCCAAAACTTTGATTTATCAGTTCCACTAGGTCACTGAAATAACTCAAAATGAGATCCCCACTGTCAGTGCGGCTTCTATGGCATTATGATCTGGATTGCTCATGCCCTGCTGTTGTCCTATAAGTTGTACCCCCAACTCCAAAGTTTTTCCAGGGTGCATGTTGGTTGCACAATTTTTCCCTTGATCCACAAAGACACAATCGAAACATTGACAAGCGCAAACTGTGATGCAAACGGGTGTGCTCTTTGGTAAGTGCAGCCAGGCAAAGTGTCTGATGATAGTCTGATTCCTTTTTCGACGCCCAAATCCTCTGCTGGAAATCCATCAAAGGTTTAATTTTTGGCTAATCTCCCAAAGTGCAAAAATGAAGAAATCCCGATTTGCGTACTTTTGCGGGAATTTGCGTACTTTTGCGGGGTATTTGCGTACTTTTTGCGGTATCCAATTTTCTATTTTTTTTCAATTTGGGATCATTTCTGCTGCATTTGGGATTACTTTGTCAAGCCAAGATCTGAATCAAGCTTCTGAAACACAGGACGCCATGAATTAGGCACCGTGCCCGGCTTGTAAGATCGTAAATATTTGTATGCTTCAACCAAACCTGCATCAGGCCACAAATCTCCCAGCTCTAACCTTTCAAAGATCTCTCGGTCACTGAGGCCGACATCAATCTCAAGTTTCTGGCGGAGCCGAGGCTGAGGTTTCCAGGTGCCGATAATGTGGTTGAGCCCCTGGCCGAACCCCACAGGGTATGTCCTGGGTAGTGGGAAAAATGAAATACTGATATCTAATTGTTCAATGGAGCTGCAAGGGTTGAAAGTCTTTATGAGCATATGTTGTGGGCAACCTTATTGAGGACTTGTTTGACCCATGATGGCTTCAAAAAGCATGCGCCGAAATATGGCCCATCAAGGCTTTCAACCTGTACTGGTGACACTGTGACACAAGCAAGATTTGGGCGCTGGCTGGCTGGAACGTAGCGATGGAAGACCCTTGAATCTCTTAAGTCCATTGGAATCCTCGTAGGAGCCTTGGCCCACAAATTAAATGGCGATATCTGTCATCAAAAAATGTAGGCTCGAATTTCATGCATGGTGAAGTATTAATACTTACTTAGTGGGTTTCCTAGTTATGTATTTTTTTGGGTTGGGTTCGCGCGCCATTTTTGGGGATAAAATAAAGGCCCCCTGGGGCGCGCGAACCCAACCCAAAAAAAACATAAAAAGTATAGCTATGGGGATCGATTCCGATATCATAGAAAACTGTCCTGCTATGGCATGTGAGGCGTCACACTGAGGAAAGCACATGTGGTAGCCAAAGTTCGTTTTTTGGTCTTCTCCTCTTTGGTCAAAGTTCCACGGTCCTGAACTGACCAACATACCCACAGTTATGATTTGATATGCGTTCGATGCAGTACTACTTTCCATGCATGATAAGCACATGACCAACTGCATGATGATGTCACCATCCGACGACCAAATTGATGTGCGCTTGGGACATTGGGCACCCCAGTGCATCATCCAAAAGTCTTGGCGGAATACCTTCGAGATAGGGTTGTGCACATTATATCTGGGACCGGGGCCCCATGGAAGACTGAAGTTTCCCACCAATTGTTCCTACCCATCGCGTTCCCCTACAATGCAGATATGATACATAAATGACTTGATTGAAGAGCCAATCTAGTCGGTGATGGTATGGAAGCGTGTCGGCACTTCCCGATGGCTGCTCCAATACCCAGCAGCAAAATACTGCCTCTGCTACCAGGATGATCAAAGCCAGCCTGAATTGCGCGGAGCAGCTGCAGGCAATGGTATAATACATATTATCTTGATCTCGATCTATCCATCCCATATTGTGATTCAACAAACTCGGTGCATATTAGTAAAAAAAATTGCTGGGCTATCCACCCCACCTTAGTTCATGTGGGAATACCATGTCTTTCCTGATGTGGAACCAATACATAAACTTCAAAAACACCCATCCCATCCCATCCAGTCAGAAAAGCAGCGTTAATGACCCCATTTTGATCCTAGTAACCGTCCAATGGTCAGATTGGCAAGCTTTACAAAATCATAGAAAAGGCCAAGGGGATTTAAACGCGTTCGCATTGTCGTCCCACGTGAGACCCTGCACCATGACGCGCAGGGTGGCGCCAGAATCAAAAGCGCTCCTGGACCTGCACAAGGGGATGCATTGGACAGGCAGACCCCGTTCGCTGCCACATTTTTTCAATAGGACTTTGGGAAAATGGGAATATGGCTCGAAATGACATTCAAGTTGTTATGGAAGAAGGTCTTGACCTGCCTGCACAAAGTACCAGCCATACAGCTAACCTCAGATGACAATTTTCATAACGTGGCAAATCTGGCTGTTACTTGGGATCGTGTACGATTTAACTTAATTCATACCAAATACCATGCATACAAGATACATTAAATGCCAATTAGCCAGTTTAGGTAAAGCTGAACTCAAATCTGGGCTCGCTTGCAAACCGGGTTGGGTCCCCCACAAGAATCCAGCAGATTCGGTAATGTCCATGGACTTTCCACCCAGGATCTTGTCAAAGCTAGCCACTACCTTTCCACATTGTCTGAAGCAAGCACTAACGTTGCCAACCCCCGAGAACAGCTCTATCAGCTGCCATTCGGTCACAGGCAGCTCGGCCCACTGCAGCATCAGCACCTTGGCCAGAGAGATGGGATTGATTTGGAAGATGATGAAGATGGGCTAATGGCAGCATGTGTACGAACACCTGAGCTTGCTGCTATTGCTACAAACACCTGAGCGCCAACAAACTGACCATCCAAAATTAGCTAATAAGTGGACATTTCAATTGACACATATGTTAAATTGAGGCCAAGACTTTAGGAGCGCCCATTTGGACTAAGGGGATCAGCTTACTTTCCATTCGGCGATTCTCATTGCGGGCTGATCTACGTGGCATGTTCTACAACGCCAGGGTGTCTACTAGGTACCCCTTCAAGGTTTGACCCAGCTAGACGTCTGCGGGGGCCCACTGAAGATCTTGATGTGCTGCCAAGAAAACTCAAAAGTTTAGGCGGACCATTTCTTGGAAGTATCTTTCCATAATTTTTTGGGCACCCAAAACCTTGCAGACAGGCACTTCTAATATCTGGTAGGTTAACCTTACAGTTACAAGCGCTTACTCAGGGATAGATATTTTTTTGTATAAATCTCATTCTGGATGCAGGTATATTGTCAAGTATGGTCAGTCTTCAAATGCTAAACTGAGGCGTTGCAGCTGCAAGTATGCCGGCAGCGCCACCTTTGGAGGCCAGCCGGGCAAGGTATCCCATACCTTCGCTGGGGCACGATTGGTTCAAAAGTCAAATTTGGTGTTTCTCGTAAAGGTCTCAAATGAGGAAACACGTGGAACGAACTGCAGTTCAGAGCAATTTTCACCGCTCCCCCCATCCATCTTTGAAGTCCAAACACATGATCTAGCTGGTTTCACAGCCCACGTGTTGAGTTGGACATGGCGCCATATACTGCCATCGAAAGTTCCATAAATATAGATCGCATAAATAGATTTTGAGAACGACGTCATTTTTTTGGCATGTTCATCACGTGAAAAGTTTGCTGGTGACCAGGCACCAACACCCCAAAACCCTCACTGGGCGGCTCAGGCTTCAGTCAGTTGCATGGTAAGCCTTGCAGATTCATATGTTGATACGCACATGCGCGCAAAACACACAACAAATTGCAAAAGGCACGCATGCTGACATGACACAACTACCATTCTGGTCCTGAAAAGTTGACGCATCATATGATAAAAAGTTTTTCCAAGAAACTGCTTTTCCGGCGGCAGAAATTTCATCCTTTGTTGCGCCCCTTTTCTTGGCTGCAAGTGCTGCTCGGTGGTATGCTGCACTCTTGCGGCTCTGCTTTGCCTTTGTCCTAGCTCGGGCTTCTGCCTGTGGATCTGCAGCAGCTGGTGTCTCCGCGGTTGCTTCATTTTCAGCTGGCGCATGGTTGGGTTCGGACACATGGGTAGTATCACCATTGTCACCGGTTGCTGTGCTTGATGCTGCAGTGCTTGCATCTGTGCTTGCGCCTGGTGCATGTGACTTGACCTTTGCAGGCTTAGACTTTGTCCTTCTACGCTTGGCACATTGGGGCTCTGACTTGCTCGGGCTAGGTTCTTGGTTGCTACTAGGTCCCTCGCTGGGGATGTCCTCCTTTGTCTCGACCTGACGTTTGTTGTGTCTCTTGGCCTTTCGCTGTCTTTTTTTCGGTGCGTTCAGTTCAGGGTCAGTGCTGGCCCCCTGTGACTCCAACCTTGCAGCAACCTGGGCATCTGTCATGCCCACTGTTGAAAACCCACAAGCAGCTGCCGAAGGACGGCCACTGTTGCTATTCTTTGCTTCTACAGCATCAACCTTCCTAGACTTGCTCTTGCGTCGCTCCGGATGTTCAACGGTGGTCTTTGTTTCTTCCTCAGGCTCCTTGTCAACACCTGAAGGTTTGCTTGGTTCAGATTTCTTGGCCTTCTTCCTGCCTCTTGGTTTCTGGGGACACTGGACAAGTGCTGGCACAACCTCGACTTTGTCCATGCAATCAGGGCGGTGCAAGCTAGTCTTGAGCACGTTCGCAAATTCCTGACGTGTTCCCAGAATGTATAAACTTTGTGTACGTTGGTGTAAGTTGGAGCATGTGACACAGTTGACCCACAAAATGGTTTAGATGTAAGAACCTTTATGATCAATATGATTTTGAGAGATACTCCATGGAGCCATCCAGGCAGGGTCATTTGAACTGGGTTCCAGAACACATGTAAACATATAGTACTGAACACAAGACACTTGAGATTGATTGACGTGATAGACGTCCTCGGCTTCAAGATGATCACCTGCAGGCTCCGGCAAGTCACTGGTCGTACCGGACTCCTGCTCACAAGCCAAGGTGTGGTGGGATTGGGCTGCTGGGAATGACCCAAAAAAAGTTCTAAAGGAAAAGTACGCAAAAAGGAACCCTACCAAGTAGCCTTTTGTGGGAATCCCAAGCCAACAGTTCCAGCGAAGTCTCCGAAAGTTTTGAAAAGGAATTCTGTCAGGGGCAACCCAAATTCAAAATCAGGAGCTGGGAAACACAATCAAACCCACAGAAATGCAAGTGGCGGGGCATGCCTCAAAGGGCTTTGAAGCTCCGGGATGACGTTCAAAAAACTCACGAATACGCTGACTGTATGGAACAAAGCCAGCATCCTGGCACAATGCATGTATACATATATAGCTATTTAGGTTTTTGTTGCGCACACACAAGCACAAGATTTGATGTCTTTAGGCCCTGGAGCTTGGAAATCTCGGCCACACCCCGTGACAGATGTAGCAACCTGCAGGCATAGATGGCTGAGTAGTGTTGGTGCTATCGGTTTGAACTTAAGCACATATGGCTAGAAAGAACATTACCTCAAAACCTTATGGCACCTTCATCACATTCTGTGGCTCATCTTGGCAGGGAATCTCGTCCTAGCCAGATTAGAAAGATATGTCACCTGTAAGCAGTTACAGTTCCAATATCCAGTTTCAGTTTGTGCCCTTTCCGTCCTTGCCAGGAGCAGCGTGTCCAGGGTCATCTTCACCATCGGCCTATGTCGGTTCCCAAGGTTTGTTCGGTATAGAATATTGGAGTTGATTATGAACCCTGCCTTCACTGCACTTGGTGGAGCTTCAAGGGCAATGTGGGATCCACCCTCCTGCAAAACAATGAGAGAGAGAGAGAGATAGATAGATAGATAGATAGATAGAAAGAAAGATAGATATATATATATATACATAGCTAGATATATATTATATACACGTGTATATATAAGTAAGAAATTCAGAAAACATTGCCAGCGCTCCTGGGGGTGGTCTTTGGAACCAACATCCGGTGCTCCACGAGCACATGTAGCCTATAGCCAAAAAAGAGAATTTGAATCACACAAGCGCATAGGTCTGGAATGGTTTGGAGTTTGGAAGCGATTGCACATATAAAAAAAAGGTCCCGGGTGGTAAAGATCCCAAACCTCGCCTCAGTTGCAATCGCGCACGCCATTGGTCCAGCAGGAACCTCCTGATGCATGCTCTGCTCAGACTGCTACTTCATGTTGTTAACATGCATAGTGCCATGTAACCCAATCTCCCTTTAACTTCATTCCGTCCTGAAAGTCGGTGATGGTCGGTCTATTTGGTTCATCAGCCTCCCGTGGGTATGGTATGATTTGGAAGCCCAACTTAGGCCGCACAGCATGTTAATTTTATAAAAGCCTTGCTCATGTCCACATCGCGTTCACCAGGAATGGGCTTAGAAAGCATCTCCTGCGAAAAAATTGCATGTCAAGTATACATGCATGTTGCCTACAAGTACGTGTGGCGCCCTGGATTGAGTGAAAAATTGTCCTCCAAATCCATGGGTCGTGGCATCGGTTGTTCATGCTCATCAGCATCAGCCTCCGCTTGAGATAGGGATAAAAGCAGTGAAAGCTGCAGGGCAAGAACACAATTTGAATGTGGGGCCTTCTGGTTACCTGTCTCCATGTCCCACAGGTTCAACTTCGAAGAGGTTTCCTGCGAAGAAACAACACAAAGAATTTATTGATAAATGGGGATGGGTAAATATTAACCTTTTTGGAGAAAAAAGAAGGCGCCTAATGTTGAAATATACCCAAGTCATGAAAGGGTCCTGAGCCAAAAGGCCATCAACTTGATCCATGTCCAAAGGGAGCGTTTCCACGGTGTCGACATTTTGTCCTGCATATGTGGAGGAAGCAAGTTTACACTTCTACTGCACACATGGCAAAAAAAGTAAATCATATCATTGCATGCATCCATATGTACGCACATGAGTGTTCATATATTGAGTCCTGGAGGAACAATCGGCTCCAGTGGCTTGGCACATTTGGCTGCCATATCTTCCAAACTCTTCAAGTGTTTAAGCTTAAGTTCCAGTTCCAGTAGCATTTTCAATTGGCGAACCTTCCGTGAAGCATCTGCCTGAGGCACAAGCACATGTATTTATATGTGGTGAGAGTATGGGGGCCGTCAAATACTGCTACACATATACACACACACACACGTGAAAACTCTATACATAGTCAAGAAACAGGACCAGAAACCGGACTTGGGCTCACCAAGGGAACCACTGGATATTTGGGAGGTGGTGTGACAGGCGGGCTGGGACTCGAAGGGACCAAAGGGGCCGGCTGCACCACTGGCATGGCCGCTGGTTGTTCCACACTCTTGGCAGGCGCTTCCGCACCTGAAGTCCAAATTGGAGCTAGATGCTGTTTACCGAAATTTATTCTACTCACTGGCCACTGCCAACAGGGTATGCGGTATGTAGCTAGCTTTTTGCATGAACCGAAGTAGAACATGTGTCCTTGCCTTTGCCCACTTCAACTGCTAGATCTTCTTCACATTCCTCCTCGCTTTCCGATTCCTCCTCGAAATCGGATGACGATTCGGACTGGTCTCCTTCAGGTTGACCAGGGGTGTCAGGTTCCTCCCAAACAATACCAATGTCTGACAGGAACGAACGGAGCATTGGGTCCCTGGGCCGGTTAGGCCTGTTGGCCAACCGGTTTTTGGTAAAAGTAAGCAACCGTTTCAACTGCCATCCCTGGGTGTCGGCAACCAATCCTTAGACAAAACGCTGAAGGGGGCATTTGTGTCGGTGTCCATGAAGCGAAAGTAACAATTTGGAAACATTGGAAACCAATTTGGGAACCAAAAAAGCACACGCATACACACACAGTAATTGGCCGAAGTGTCGAGAAACTGGGATTTGCATGTAATCATACAAGGCCTGAACATGCACTGTGCATGTCTTGACACCAACCCGTAGCCCCAACAAGTTGGCAGCCGCGGTCAGCACTGCAACGTTCTGCTTAATGGCATCCCGGTCAATGGTCTCAGTCAGCACCTCCACCTCAAAGAGATGAACATACGCGATTTTTAGGGGAAGTGGTAAAGGTAACTACATATATATCTATCTCATCTATCTATCTATCTATCTATCTACCTATCTACCTATCTACCTATCTACCTATCTACCTATCTATCCATCCATCTACCCATCTACCCATCCATCCATCTATCCATCCATCCATCCATCTAGCCATCTATCCATCTATCGATCTACCCATCCATCCATCTATCCATCCATCCATCTATCCATCTATCCATCTATCGATCCATCCATCTACCCATCTACTCATCCATCCATCTATCCATCCATCCATCTATCCATCTATCCATCTATCCATCTATCGATCCATCCATCTACCCATCTACCCATCCATCCATCTATTCATCCATGCATCTCTCCATCTGTTTATACATCTTTCTATGTACCTATCTCATCCTGCATCCATCGATCCATCCATTCATCCATCCATCTATCTATCTATATATCTATCCGTCTAACTATCCATCTATCCATTTACCAGTACATCCATCTGTCGATCTATCTATCTATATCCATCTAAATGTCCATAAATTCATCCATCCACCTATCTAGTCTAATTACATGCATATCTAGCTACATGCTATTCACCATGCAGATATATTATTTAGGGCAAGTCGCCAGTTGCAACTTGCGAGCTTTGTCTCGGATATCCCCATTACTTTCCCACTGCATGGCCAGCGCGGAGTGGGACATCTTTGTGCTGAGAAATCTTTGAAGTTCCAAATGGTCTATTGTGCGATTCCCTATTGTCGGAACATACCTTTTTTTTGTACTGCACATGTTGTAACACCTTGAGCCTCGCAGTGTCATGAAACCAACTTTGGCTTTTGATGCTGCGCACATGCCAAGTGCTAAGGTCTTGCTGAGAAGACCCACTATCCACACAGCCGCAAATGCAAAAAGTGCAGGGCGATGGGGGGAGACCCACCTGCTTCTTCACGACCCGTGCCAAGCAGCACAGCACATGGTCACGCACACAGCATGTATGCTCATGGACTGACAGTTTCTAAGCACCTGGAAGGCACCTGCTGGGATGTGTGGTGATCTCCTAAATGATACTTCCCAAAATTGCACTTTGATGTGCGTACCATTGGCTGGACTTGGCAATTGGGACACTACATGGTAGATATGGATTCTTTGCGTTCAAATGACTGACATGCAAGCCCAAAACATGAATTCTCATTGAAAATGGAACGTTTGATCCAAATGGCACATTTGGAACGTTTGCGCAGTTTTGCGCCCTTTTGCGGGTCATTTTGGGCTAATGTACCAATAGTGCAATTATTTCATCACTTTGGAAGGTCCAGGGTCTCACTTTTTCCATGCCTCGCAGCAACATCATACTTGTGTTTTCTTTTTAAGTCATTCTCGATATTTGTTTTACCAGCGCATCTTTTTTGGAGCATGATCTTCAGAAAAATCCAAGTATGGATACAGAACAACACACAAAGCCTTGAGCAATGGTCATCCAGTTCATTTGCAATTCACGGTCATCAGGTCTTCACTTTTACAGGGCGCCAGAAAACCTGGGGTGATATCTGCACCAAGGAAAATACTCCATGTTTTAAGTCGTTTGCAATCCTACAACGTGGTGCCCGCAAATGCTCCCAGTTATGTTTGTTGCTTTACAACCCCCATTAACTCTAGAGATATCACCATAGATCCGAGTTATTGACAGTTTTTGTAGCACCACCTTGTATGCCATTCATCCAGGGATATTGGGTGATCACTATTCACTTTAGCTCCCAAGTGGACTCATCCTGGCTGCCATGGGAGTATTCAACTGGATTCTGGGGAGAATCTGGTGCAATTTCCCTGAATACCTTGAATTTATGAAACATTTCATTTCACCCACATAACGGCGGATGATCGTCACTTGAAATTGGAGCAATTGTTGCGAAAAGCAGATTTGAATGAGAAGACATCATATCTAAAGAGTGATTTCATCGAACCCAGGACTTGCAACAATCCTGTCACCGTAGTCAGCCGCTCTGGAGAACCAAGGTTGAACGTCCAAGTCTGCAAAAAGTAAAATCCAAAAAGTAGAATGCAATCTACATATATATATATATACATATCAAAGCTGCCTTTGAGACTTTTATTACATATTTAGCAAATTGCTCGATCTACTAAGATATCTTTACATAAATGAACTTCAATCTCTAAATGCAATCTGGTCATCCAACATTTTACTACTAAGTTTTATTACTAAGACCAGACCCAAAAGTGGGCCCTATTGAAAAAGCAATAGCAAACCACTGCATAACAGCGGTCAGTCTGGCAACTGTCAATGATGTGGCTTGTCAATGAACACAGGCTCTAGAGAACATCATCAAAAGTAAACAAACTTATATGATATTATATGATTTGGAGTTTCCTTCCCAACCACAGGTGAAGAAATCTTGCGACCCAAATCTGGCTACAGGTGAAGATGCTGGTATGCTGGCGAAAACGAACATATGATTTGATGGGGATCTTCATACATCAAATTTCCACGTCCAATGGGAAATTCCCCTTCCATAGATGATTTCCTCAACACTTTCCCCTTGATTTCTCCCATGTTCAGATATTTGGAGATGATTTTCATTGATTTTCCCTACATCTTCCCGCAGTTTCCTATCATGTTCCCATCATTTTGGGTTCATCCTTGGTCTTTGCCCACAACTGACTATAGCCGTCTCTCGGCCACGTCGGGGCCAGAAGCTATCTATGGTTGGCAACTGGAGTCACCAATGATGATACTGAAAACGGTGTCAAGTGCTGGGAATTATGATGGGAACTATGACGTATATATTAATATTCGTTTGCTGAGTTGTAGAGCTAAGTTATATCTGAGACAAAATGCAGGGTTCAACATCTGTAAGTGGGAATTTAATCAAACACGATTGAAGTTTGAGATGTGCTAAAATCAT
Source organism: Symbiodinium sp. clade C Y103 (assembly GCA_003297045.1). Lineage (NCBI taxonomy): Eukaryota > Dinophyceae > Suessiales > Symbiodiniaceae > Cladocopium > Cladocopium sp. clade C. The sequence goes on along the minus strand of BGPT01000850.1, from coordinate 114,134 downwards.
CTAAAATCCTCAACAATGTAATGATATAGGATGTGGCACGGTATGGCATGGTATGGCAACACACAAACCCCAAGATGGGGTACGGGTTTTGAACATGGGCAATGTTCAGTACCTACCCTTGGATTGAACCATGCACCCCAACACAATATTCTGAGTAGGTTCCCCAAGTGGTGGATTGACAAGTGGGGAAATCACAAGTCATGCTGAGCAAAATCTAGAAAGCATCAAATTTTGGAAGAAGATCGTGTTGAACCCTGCCCAAATCCGCTGGCGGCCAGACCAATTCATTTAATCTAAGGCCTGTCATTTATCGTGAAGTCGGCCAAAAAAGTCACTGTAGCTGTATTCATCAGGTATAGTTTGTTCCCTGAAAATCTCGTGTGGGTTTGTCCTCCGAATGGCAATTTTCATCAATTTCATCCATGGGGCAACCATTGATGGACTTTTGAATATACTCAAAATTCATGCTAGTAGACTATCGATGGGATTTTGGGCTTCCCAAATTTTGAGACAAACCCATATCTGTTCTCCCATCTTCTTGGTCATATCCACATTGTGCGTCACGAAAACGACTCACGCCCCCGTGATCCCTATGGTTCCATGGCCAATCTTAGACATACAATACTGCACCAGATTCTCCTTACCCTCTGGTAATCAAACATGGCAATGGAAAATCCACCATTTATAGAGGATTTTCCCATTAAAACCTTCATTTATAGGGGATTTCCAATTGCTATGTTTGATTACCAGAGGGTATTCCATTTGTTTCGCTGGTTTGCGTTTATTCAATGCACTATCCTGTGATTCTCGCAGTTGCGCAACGCAAGGAGTTTCTCACTGTTCAGGTGTGAACATCGGCACCTCCAGACGTGCAAAAAATTAGGGCAGTGTTGATAAACCGGTTGGTTCAATCATGGGGTACAGTACCTAAAACCAGTGGTGTTGTCACCATTTGCCACACTCAAGATTGCAATTTTGAAGTATACGGTATACACACACCCAACTCAAGGATGACAAACCAGTCATCATTTCTGGTGTAACCCAGAAATGACATCCATTATTGGGATGAACCTACATTTTCGGAACCCAAAAACACATTTACTCAAAATCACCTAGCTATGTGCGGACATATGTCTGTAAACATATCCACTTTGTTCTCATAGTGATAAACCAAAGGGTGTGGCTGAGAATAAGCCAATCAAGTCCATGGGGTCATAGGATGAGTACATGGAAAATGCAGAGGCTTGTAACTAATCAGTGTTTTTTTTTGCATTTCCAAACAAAAAAAACAGCGTACCCTCTGGCAATCATGGCGCAAATCACCCAGTTCGTTCGATGATCCGGTGAAAACCTCCCTGGGGGGTTTTCCAGCCATGTTTGATTATTGGGGGTCGCCGCGGCCTCTGTGGGATCTGTGTTGAAAGTGTGTATGTAACGGGAGTATAACCTCCACTTTAGTTGCAAGCAGTCAGTAATTTAGCAGTCAGTAATTTAGTCATAATAAGAGTAATTTGCAGCAATTTTTCGCTGGTGATATATTATCGTGGCCAGAACACAATCAATAACTTATAAGTCGAAGTTGACACAGAATTCTGCAAAGAGACTTCGTTGGGTTTGTCCAAAGAATGGGAACCATGATATCTATATACTAAGAGATTTCAGGACCCCATTTCAGACAAACCCAATTGTCTATGTTGTTACTGATTGAAGCCTCTATAAATCATGCTTGAATACCAAGTAAATAATACGTCTATATATATATAACTGACCGTTACAAATCCAATAACGGTCACAAAATATTGACCATTTATATATATATATATAATTATATATATATATTTATAGAATACATACTGGCTAATTATATATCATCTAATGTGTTCCTAAATATCAACCATCGATGATTTCTCCACATTCTCTGATATCCCAGTCAGAGACGATATCTTCACACATGACTAGAGAACATTGCAACCCAGATCTGGCTACAGGTGTGCTGGTACGCTGGTGAAAACGAACATATGATTTGAATGGGGATCTTCATAGTCATCAAATTTCCACGTCCAATGGGACATTTCCATCCTTTCTATAGATGATTTCTCCGCCTTTTCCCATGGAATCTTCTTCCATTTGAGACAAAACAATACCCCGATCCCATCTGAAATACTAGTTGGTTGATAGGTTTCCTCATGTTTCTTTCCTATGGGTTATCATAATTCTCAAGAATTTTACCAGTCATAAGTCCCTAGTTCTGAACCAATCAACCCGGGTATTTTGATGATTTCCCGACCTTTTCTTCCCTGCACTGCGTCCCGACCTAGCCACCGAGCTTATGCCCCTGAGCGTAGCGTGGAGTGAGCCAGCAGCGAGTCTTGGTCTCTTGGGAAAAACAGGGATAACCAGATGACTTTGTTGATCAAAATGGAGGTTTTTAGCTGGGAATTTCATCTCAAAATTACATTTTTTCAGCAAACCATATTTTGGGTGTGGTTAAATCACCATTTTTGTTGGTTAAATATGGTTAGATACAATTTTCTCACCATTGTGAATCAGTGATGCAACTGCCCACAATACCAGGATCTATTGCACCAAGTGCCGCACTGTTCCTTGAAACGGTTTGAAGTCCGCTGCTCGAACACCAGGGTTCGATACACCTGCACCAATGGGACCAGCGTGACTTTGGTGTACCAGGTGATCTCCCGAGCTGGTACCATGTAGTGCACAAGTAGATCTAAGATGATTTATGTAAGTAGGTTGCAACCCTTACTTGGATAATCTATGATCATCTGTCATCATAAATGACAATCTATGATAAATCTATGTCTGATAAATCATAAAACTATGACAATATATGACAGCCAAATCATGCTAACTCCATGTAATGCCATGGGCTATAGGGGTTGAAAGTTTCCCCACTGCTAACCAGCATTGTGGACCATGAGATTGCTATATAGATTACCCAGATCTTCCGGCCAGGAAGCAACACATCAGGGCTTTCTTCTGCCCCGGAAAATGGCACCAACACCATATCCTAGACGAGTCCTACTTGGGGGTGCAGTTGAGGCTATCTTCATCCCTTGACCATGGGAGGCCAACCCCAACAACTTGATAGCCATATATCCACTTAGCATCTGGAACAGCACCCCCTCGTACACATATCTATGTGGGCCAGACTTGGGCACCAGGAAAAGGGCATGACTCTGACTTGCTTTCAATTTTGCCAGATTTGGGTTGAAAATGGTTGACAGATCTTAAAACCGAGGCTTTGACCCAAGAAATGGAGGCATCCCCGTCCCCTGTGGATGTCACTGTGCAGTTTGGTTTCCACTTCTACTCCCCTGAAAACTAACGCAGAACCCAACATAACCCAATGTGGATGGCAATTCCCAGTTGTTTTTCATCTGCCAATCCCACTTTGGGGGCCTCCATGTAATTTTCAGGTGTGACACTATAGCAACATGGGGTCAACAAAAAACCTCCTACCCTGCTGTTCACATCCCGCTGCTGGCACAAATCCTCCGGGCCCAATTGAAAGGGTTGGGTAACAGCCAAAAAGTGATCAAAGTCGACAAAGTCGTCTGGACAGGGATGTTCGTTAAGCAAACCTCATGGCCGATCTTAGATAATCAGTTTTGCTTTATGTTATTTGTTCTTCTCGGATGATTAACGTAGCAAACTACTGTTACTAGATGAATATGGCATTTTTTATTGAGTACTGTAATGAACTATCCAGACAGGCGGTGTACCCAGAAAATTGCTTACAAATTTTGTTGGTGGTTTCAACCCATCTGCAAAGATATCATCCACAATGACAATTAAAACCAGGTATATAATGGGGATCATCATCTCAATACCCAAATAGGGTCAAACATAGGAAACAAATATGTGAAACCAGCCAACTAGATATAAATTGATTAACCCATCTTAATATAGATGAATATCTACCATAAACCCAACAGTTCACCTTATTCACTAGTTCAACCAACACGTCGCAAAAAAAAAAAAAAAAAATATTATAACAGCTACACATCCCCAGTCTTGTTGCTTCAATGTCCATTGTTCCGTTGCGATCCCGAAAAAAATATATGGATGCTTCAATCCAATCACTGGATCAATCCCTCTTGATGAGTGAATCCCTAATTTTTTTCATGATCTATGGGATTTCACTCATCAAGAGGGATTCACATACTATCAAATTCATGGGAATCTTCCATGAAATTCACTCTACCCACTGGTAAACTAACATAACTATGAAAAATCATCATTTTTAATTGGAAAATCCACTATTTCTATGGCAATTTTCAATAGCTATGTTAGTTTACCAGAGGGTATCCATCCATTCTTTCCCCGAAAATGTCCCAAACATCTCCCAAGGTCGGCGAAAGGGGGCACCTCCAGGTCCAGGTCCACCCAAGGGTCGAGCCCCTAGGGAACCTGGCTGAATCCGATGGAACCCACCCTCTGTTCAGCCCAAAATCGCTGGTAGATACCCTCCGGTGAACTAACAGTTTGCTATGGAAAATGGCTATAGAAATAGTGGATTTACCCAATAAAAATGGTGATTTTCCATAGTTATGTGAGTTTACCAAAGGGTAATAGGTTCTGACCCATCCCCATTTCTTGAAATTTTGATGGGAACAAAAACGATGCGTTGGAGATCGTTGGAGTTCAGTGAACATCCACAGCCTCAGAAAAAACAAAGTACACAAGACAAGCCAGCGGATGTCCTTGCAGAAAAAAATACAAAATTTTGATACTCCCAAGGCGTCTTTGCTTTGCAACGTATAAAAACTGCGCTCCAAAACAATGGCCTTGCTGGTAACATACATAGAGTAAGCACCACGATGATCATCATATTCAGCATCCCTGTCCCTTTGATGCAACCTTAGCACCCAAAATCCGTTTGCCTTGGAGTTTTGATTATTCCAAGGATCCTCATCATCATCATCATCATCATCATCATCATCACTATTGTTATCATTCCAAGCAAAATGGAAAGTAGACATGCTTGAAAACGAAAATCCAGTAAGGTAGCGCGTTCCTTCTATAGATGCGTACAATCTCACAAAGCATGAAAAATCCCTATGGTTGTGGATTAAATTCTTCCTCTTAGTTGGTTGGCCCGGTCAACCGACGCCTGGAGCTCCTGGTAGCTCTTGGTATCCTCGGATGTCTTGGTATCACACTGGTGGAACATAGGTTTGGATGATTCGACAATTAGAAGAAACATGAATCAAATCAAATAAACTGAAATGATTGCACTTAGATGAATAATTAGATGAATAATTAGATGAATAATTAGATGAATAATTAGATCATAAACCATATAAAAACCAAAATTATCCTTCCAATGGGATCTGGTCACAAACGTAGCACTCCTGGCAACCAGAAAGAAGATACACAACACGTTGTTGCACTGAGAGATCCTGGAGAGGACCCTCCTGGTAACCTGGTAGTTCCAATCGCACTGCGAAACATAGATTGTTTGGGACATGTTTGTACTGATTGGCATTCGACACATCACAACAACAACAACAACAACAACAACAACAACCACAACAACCACTACAACAACAACAACAACAACAACCACAACAACCACTACAACCACTACAACCACAACCACAGCCACAGCCACAGCCACAGCCACAGCCACAGCCACAGCCACCACCACCACCACCACCACCACAACAACAACAACAACAACAACAACCACAACCACAACCACAACCACAACCACAACCACAACCACAATCACAACCACAATCACAACAACCACAATCACAACCACAACCACAATCACAACCACAATCACAACCACAATCAGAACCCAAATAACAACCACAATCACAACCGCAATCACACATTTAAAGAAATAACATAGTATAAATACAATATATTTTTTCATGCATGAGGTGTGATGTGCCACCGCATTCAAAGGCAATCAGTCGATCAAACCAAGGCGGCTACCAAATGAGAATGAGCCCTAACCCTAGCATAGATGCTTTTTTGTGGTGGGATGGAAGGCAAACCGAAGGATACAGACCTGAAAATAGATCAAAGTGGCAAACCTTATCAAAATTCCATCATCATTCTCCCCGTCAAAAATACATTGGACAAAAACCCAAATGGGCCCTGCCACCGTGTGAGTACTGCCCCACCAACAGTGTCCAAGCGGCCGTTCTCAAACCTCAGGTGGTTTCAGCTGGATTGGACTCACAACTAAAATGTCAACAGAATACAAAAAGATCAGGAAGTGGCAATATACATGTATATAACCATTATGATATACGTCTTTTGACATTAATATGGGTTGAGATTAAATCTGAACTCATATCAGATATCCAACATATCCCCATTGTGCGGACATCCAATCACTCAAAGCATTAGAAGTTCCACATGAGATTTTTGTGTTCACGTGTGAACCCATTTTCAAGCAAATGAAAACGATCTCTTTCAGAACAAAATGCCTACATTCCACAAATCTAATATCGAACCCAAAAATTGCAAAATCCCATAGATCAATAGGAAAATCATGTTCCAGACCAGACCCGGTCTTTTGGGCGCCAACCTTGCAACATCTTGCAACAGTGTCCAGCAGACTACATTCTTCCATTGTGAATTGGTGAGCTGAGGATTGGGCCAGATTGGCTCAACCATTTTTGAGATCCACATCTTGAATTTGACATAGTCAATTTTAAGAGATGTTTCCACTTACACTATACATGGGGCTTGGTCAACCAGTGAGCTAGTCGCGAGACGTCCAGGACACCTACATGGTCTCAAAACATGGTCGATGTTTTTCGAAAACAGGCGATCAACCTCAAACCCGCGACTCTATCATCACATGAGCAGTGTTTAAAATCCCTTTCTCATTCCATTATACTGGTTGTTTAATATAGATTCCCCTATTGGATTATTGTAGTCACCAGTATATTGGGTAGTATAATCCCCTATAATCATCCACCAACCAAGGTTTTGAACACTGCTCACATGAATTCTCACAATCTGACATGGCCATAACTTGGCACCCAATGAACTGGCCACAATTGCTGACTTAAACATGGCCTATATGTCCGATTCGAAAGGAACACAAAGGCCACCCTTTCCTGTCATGGTACGTTCACATGTCCAAACCCCCAGTCGCAGCAAAAAAAACACCCAAAATTCATATTCCACATTTGGCAGGGATGATTCCTCTTGAAAGCGCCAAGCTCAAGGAATTTCATGGGATAAAAAAAGCATTTTCCCCAGCGACTTCCCAGCATCTTCGGCCAAGCAGCTGCGAAACGGGCAAGACCATCTTGATGATCCTCCACGATGCCAAGCTGCTGATGAACTCGCAAAGGAAGATACACAGCAAGACATCCACCTCTCCGGCACGTTTCGCCACTTCGACGGCGCGCGCGGAGTATGTATCCCACACTGAAGGCCCGAAATACCAGTTATAAACGGTTATATAATTTATCTGGGTAAATTATAACGACCTCACTGTGACCTCACTGGAATATATGGTTAGTATAGGGAATCATCCCCAAATGGCCTTAATTCAAATAAGTGAATTATTATAATTTACCCAGATTTATGTATATATATAATTATATATACAATATGGTTGTAAAATGTTGTAAATATCCTCCGTGAAATTCATCTCAAAAAACCTACAACATGCGTGGGTGCAGGTGACAATTTGTTCATTCAAAATGCTAGGGATTGGTTCATCAACCCAAGTTTTGCTTCACCACATTTTATAGGGAGGTATATTTTGCCCAAACTTCTGATTTCTATCTTATTCTGAAAACACCCTGAGGCCCAAAAAAGGCATCATTTTGTAAGAAACTGCTGTTCTGCCATTTCCCAGCATTTTTCTCACTCAGCCCTCAGTTGTCTTTGAGGAGCAACCCATCCTTTTTGTAAGGAAATGGGTGTACTATGGTTTATTTATATTTACTGCCTTTTTTGTTGCAATGTTGACGCAAAGTGAAGCTTTTTGTGCCTTCTTACAGAATGAAAGGGTGTCACAACTTACGTCCTACAAAATGATGGGGTGCACCATGCGTACCAAGTGCACCACCAATTGTTCAGTTTCCCTCCACTATTTTCCATATCTACACAGATCTGCCAAATAGATCTACATAGGAATTCAAGTCTTGCATGGTCTTAGAAAGTGCTTGGGTGACTTGTACAGAAGAACACAATACATCAGCAGACCATCCTGATAACACTCTCCCATTTTGTAAGCCAATGCATGAGGCTTTGATGCAACAGCCAAAAATCCTTCACAAATTTGGAGGGCAAATGTTTTTCTCAAGAATAGCATGAATTCTCTACAAAATGACCCCTTAAAATAGCCAAAGAGTTTCGCAAAATGAATGGCCCCAACCCAGCCAAGTTTTCAAACTGCATTTTGAGATTGCTATATGGTAGTGGTTTTATGCCTAAATCATCTATTTGTTGTTCTTACAATATGGAAAGGTGCAGGCAACTCCCTACAAAATGGCCATTTGAAATGGGCCTTGAGGCCTTCCAAATTAGTACATTTTACAAATGGCTGGGTAGGGTAAAGTATATTCCTGCAAAATGACCCCACAAATCGGTCTTATATGGGCCTTGAGGCCTTCCAGTTCATAGAGAAATTTCAACACGGATTTATAAATGGGCTTATAATTCCATAAATGGGGTCACTTTCTGACTTACAACTAGTGGTAAAGGGCCTTAAGTGCAACCTTTGTTGATTTTTGATGATCAATGTCCCGAAGGTTTGTTTGCAAACAACCCGACTCACCAAATATTTACAATAATGTGTTAATGTAATCTATTATGTTCTTGATTAAAGCTCCTGTTGGTACAACTTATTGCCCAACCAGTTGATTTACCACCATGGCGATGCTATATAACCATGTATAGCCACGGTGTTCAGAAAATTAAGTACAACATAGTACAACATGTTGATGGTATAACGCAATAGAACCATCCTATTTATTGAAACTTAACTCCCCCAGATTTTGACACTGCGAAACCAACACACATATCCAAAGATTTCCCAACCCCAGTCGGTTTGTCAGTTTTCTCCAAGGCACTGGAATAAAGCTGAAGGTCTTCCATCCATAGGTGGAGAACATCTGCGTGACGCGTAACGCACGGCGGCCAGCGGTTTATGGCGGGGATCCATGGGGATCGCTGGGGGGTGTCATCCAACTGCTGATTGTATCTGGTTATGTCTGTCCCGTCATATCCCCTTTTTCATCAATACCATGAAATCCAAACTGTTGACCATTTTTGTCACGATATCCCCATGATTATCCCATCATACTGTGGATGCGAAATCCTGCACCACTTGGTCGATGGTTTATCCGATGATAATCCCATTTCTTACAAGTTTCATGGGAATCCCAGCTAGTTACCAACTTGTGCAGGATGGCTTGTCCATCCACAGTATTACCATAAGCTAAAATGGAGGTACCCCCAAATCATCCGTTACGATTTTCCGCCATCATCCAGCTAACGGACATCCCTCGTTTTTAGTAAACCCCCATAACAATATCAATAGACAATCATAGTTATGTTGGTAAAACAAAGCCATAAACCATCCCCAATTTCACCATTTTTATAGGTGGTTTTTCAACCCTTCCCAAATGGGTTGTTTATTATTGTTTTACCAACATTATGGATCATTATCTAGGAAGACAAATCAAAAAGACGTTACATAATACTTGATACATCTTGATACTATCTGTCCATGGTATGTCCAACATGAGGTCCATTTTGGGATCGAAAAACATGGCGTGAACAACGCGTTAACGCCGTGTTGAAAAAGCGTTAACCCCATCGCCTGGATTAATGCAAGACCGTCTACGAAGGAGTTGATGGCACCCAGGAGGAAGAAAGGCATCAACATCCTGCGGATTCGGTGCTGGTGGTATAAAATCATGGTGGTTTCTGGTATAGAATAGGGATAGAATAGGGATAAATAGAATTAATAGAATTAATAGAGTAGGGATAATGGATGATAATGGCATAAAGGGGGTACGTCAGTTTTGGTACAAACCATCCAAAATAGGGATATGACGGGGATAAAAAAATGATCTAAACCTATATAAACCTGTCAATCTGCTATTAATTTGGATTATTTTCATGGGTAAAACCATGGTACAAACTGGTACAGCCCCCATAAGTTGGGATATAACCCTTGTACGTATGGCAAAGTTCCGAATCGTCAAACGGAACTGCACCGTCAAGTGGTTCATTCTATTTCAAAAGTGAACAGTTTGAAAAACATTGCTTTGGTTGATGGTTATTTTATCTAGCACTTGTTATTCCCTTTGTTGTTCAAACTTTCTGTTTCCAGAATGCTGAGGGAGGAACATCTATTTGGCAGATTTCCACACCCAAAAACCTTGTCAAGCTTGTCAAGGCATGATCCAAAGTGATTGAACAAGAAAAACTGGTGGGTAACCATACAACAGAATACAACCCATGGCCCAGGAAGATTCACCTGATTTTGGGCAGAAAACCTGAAAGAAACATTGGAAAGCGGGCATGGTTTCGGAAGCCTTTTTTTTTCCCAGCCAACCTGAAAAAACACACAGCGATTTTGATGTTTTGTCTATGGTATCTGGTTTTAACATGTTCAGTCTGGAACACTCATGAAGTGGAAAACCCCCTTTCCACCAAGAACATGAGGCATGAATATGGGCTGCCTAAAACTCATAGTAAATTTGTGACCCAGACCCAAACCAGGTTATTAACAACAGCAATTATTGGGATATATATCGGTTAAACAGGCAAATCTTCATTGCGGGATATCACGTTAACAAAACAAAGCGCCCAACGGTCCTCAAACCGCCAGTGCCACAGCACTGACCAAGTGCAGTCTCGCGAATGCGCTGATAACCTGGAAACGAGGCAGGACGCAATGCTGAACTGTCAGCTGTTGGGACAAATTCTGTGGGGTACTTAGGGCATGGTAGTGGCTGATAATGATATTCCCCATTATTATATACTTCTTAGAATATCTGATAATCCGTAAGGAGCCAGTCAGTCCAGTCTATTGTGAACCAACTGATCCCAGCATTGTCAATGGCTCCTGTGTGTCTGTCGGCTCATCGCATCTTGTGTACGTCAAATCTCCAATGGGAAAGTATGCCACAATTTGGATGAACCATGTCACTTTTCTGCGCTGTTGGCTTCCATTCTCCATTAGAAATCTATCATGTTATATCATATTTCATATAGTTCGAGTAACGCTGGAAAAATGTTCTGAGGGTAAGGAATGTCCAACCTCTGTCGAAAGAACGCTCAAAACAGATTTCAGCAGATGATGTCCAGTCTATCTCTTTCTCTCTGTCTCTCTCTCTCTATCGGAAAAACCAAACATGTTCCGAGAACATGGTGTGCTATTCCTGCAATCTTTACTGTAGACCTGTAGACTACATGCGATCTGACCTAGCTCAGCTGCTATCTTACACATCTTGCCAAAACGGCCTATGTTTGGACAAACCGGTGTACATACGTATACACACTCAATACGGGTCATCTGCGGAAGGGTTTGTCCGGTGCTTGCTCCTCTGCCCCAATATCATTCAATAATAACAACGGAAAGGCTTGGTCAAAAGTAGAAGAATTGCATTGATATTGAATCTTGTAGGATGAACTTGATATATCTCATCAGCTCAATATAATCTCCAACATTACAATGGCACAATGGCAAAATCCTCAATATCACCAGATCCCTTCAAATTTGATGCTTGAATTTCTGCTTGAATGCTCTTTGGTACCAAATAAGCCAAGTGGATCAAAAAAGAGAAAACCGGTGATGGGTGTTTAGTTGGTTTTGTGTGGGGGTTCACCATTTGGTCTGCGCAATGTGGCCCAAACCACAGAGAAGTTGGTTTAGAAGTCCTCGCTGCGGCCGATAAAATAACGAATTTCGGTAATAGGGTGATACAGGTCTGGCTGAATGACAATCAACCCTAAATACTGGCATTTTGAGGATAATTCCCCCTACCAATCATTACTTGGGATGCCGCCGTGGTGAGGTAGCAATATAATTCACCTATAGACTGATGATATTCAGCTATATACCATCACCAGTTTGTCTAAGAGTCAAGCCTAAGCGCTGATCTGATGGCACTCTCAAATGTTCAGACCCTCACGCTCATGACCCAAATTTCAGGAACTCCGCAATAGCCTGCAAGTGCATCAAACACTGACAGATTCCCTAGGCCCTAGGCATGAATCATTTCAACATGGGTTTGTCTGAAAACAGGGGACCTAAATTTGATGATTACTATTGACTACTCATAATAATTTTCCCTGTTAAACATGAGGATTACAAGATGTTTCTGGCAAACCAACATGACCTCGCTTGTTCCTTTCCAAGAAACAGGTGCTCATCTGTGGGTCCTGACACAAATCAGAGGGTTCCAGAGGCCCATCTGTCTCATCAGTGTCCGTTTTCATCAGCTTGTTTTGTTTACAGTAAGAGTTCTCAAATGCAGACGAGAAATGGTGATCATCATGATGCTGCAAAATCCAGTGACTTGGAACCCACTCTTGCAGTATGTCTTGGAAGATTTTTCACCTTGAACCCCATCATTCTTGTTGCATTGACCCAAAATAGACCGCAGTAAAATGGTTGTTGGAGGCTACGGGTCAAACAGGTAAACAAACGACGGCCACGTAAATCAAACATGTTTGCAGAGTTTGGCGATTAGCCATTCTATTCTTGGTGTAGAAAGTTTGGATCTATCCCCAGAGAGACTAGATCATGTGATTGATTATTGTTGGTAAAGCAATAATATATCAACCATCCCCAATTTCACCATTTTTATATAGGTGGTATACACATGTAAACAGCTGTATACACCATTCCCAGTCATGGGTGGTAAACATGGCATTGTTTTACCATGGTTTACCCACATTGTGCAGGACATCAGACTTGTTTCCCCCTCCTCGGCCAGAAGGTAGGTACCGAAAAATGCCAAGCCCCTCAGCGAATCCGCCGGCTCTACGGTGAGTTTCACGAAGGGTTGCTTCTAAAATGACTTGACATAAACGTACCCTCTGGTAAACTAACATAACAAACATAACTATGGGAAATCACCGTATCTTTAATGGGAAAATCCACTATTTCTATGGCCATTTTCAATAGCTACGTTTAATTACCAGAGAGTATACAGCAATGAGCCATGATATATTAGGGTGTGTCTGATGGATATTCTACTTACTACAGCTACACCTGGACAAGGTGGATCGTATCATGTCTCAGTCTCGTTCAAGGAACAAAAAACGCAAGTGCACCGAGAGCCTGTAGAACGATGTTCAACTATAAACGAACAGGAGGGGGCCAGGAACCAAAGATTGGAACACATCTATCAGAAACACAATCATCCAAAGACATAGTGTGGATGGAAGAAATCCCGCACCAGTTGGTAGATGGTTTATCCCCTTATAATCCCATTGCTTACATAGCTACCAATAGTTACCAACTGGTGCTGGATTTTGCAATCATCCGCAGTATGTTCATCAAAGTTGTTGTGATTGTGGGCAGTCTTGGTTTATGCATCAAGCTGCACAAAAAAACTTGGTCATTTGGATCTGGCTCCCACGTCGGGCGCCACATGGTAGCACCAATTGTCACACTGGGGCGCTGACAGTGAGCTGAGGACACCTCAGGTACTCATCCCACTGTGGCCCAAAATCAATGAACACAGGGAATATCTCTGCGCAACAGGAAACACATCTACAAACATGGAGATGTATATAGTCCAAACTGTCATAATTGGAATAGTGTAATATGAATGATTGACTAAAAGAAATATGATAGGAATATGGGGATCCTTTGCAATAAAAAACAAAAAAAAGATATGAAACAGCTATGGACTGGAGGCTGAGCCATATATCCCAGAAATATCTCTGCCAGTTAAAGTTCTCCTATGGTCATTTAAGGTAGCCCTGGAGAATGGCTCATTTATGCTTATGACCTACCTAGTCAACATGGTACGATATTCCATAGTAATAACTTAACTGTACTAACCTTACAATGAGCTGAAACAATCATGATTCCGAATGGCTGAGCCATTTTTGCAAAAATGATGCCAGTCTTTAAAACGGGAGATTTCCACGGAGACATGAGCAACCAGAGGTGACCTGCCGTCATCAAACCTACCCTGTTGCAACAACCAAACGGAAATAAAGAGTTCATTGCGGTAACGTTAAAAGGTTAGCCATGTTTGGATATATGGTTGCTCTTACAATTCCCAGTCGTGATAATCTACTCACATGCATGATGGTGAGTCCTGACCCATGCCAACAATTATGATCTTTTGCGCAAAATGAAGAACACCTTTGGACCAGTTCTCGATGTTTCCCTATTCACAGTTACAAATGAGGGGTGCATTTTCTTGCTTATCAACCGACCATTCAGAATTGGAACATCCACGATCGTCTATAGTCAAGGCTCGATTTCTGTCGCTTTACTGGCATACAGTATCTGCATCCTCAATTTGGCTCTATCATGAAATATTAAATATATTGTACACATATCTCATTATCTAGATATAGATTTGAAAAAATGGCCACATCAATATTCATGAGGCCAACTGGTCATCTGCTTCAGATCTTGTGATCTCTTGCAAATGGCACAGGATATGTACCATACAAGGTCCGTGACAGCGTTGGGTGAGGTTCACCACGATCCAAAAACTTTTCTAAAAGCTATGTCTAACCCCCTTGAATACAAGAAATACAACAATGTACCCTTTGGTAAGTTAACATAGCTATTGAACATGGCCATTTATAGCTGAATTACCCATCAAACATGGTGATTTTCCATAGTTATGTTCGTTTACCAGAGGGTAACATAGAAACGCTACGTTCGCTGCTTGGAATCCCATTGAACCCCAACCTCCACTGCGGTCAAAGTTGCTCAAGGGAGCGAAGAGGGCCAACAGGAAGGAAAAGATCCAAAGGCCAATGACACACCACTTGATCACGACCTCAGGCACCAAAAAATCTTTGATTACCAGATATGATAAGAAATCTTCAATGGACTGGTTTACAAAATAGAAGGGAATCATGGGTTTTACCAGTCGAATCTAGAAGTTGCAAATGGTTCAGCGGCCAAAATATGCACCAAGTCCTTGTCCTCCCTTCAGGTTTGAGTATGGGTTGATTGCTGGGAATTAGATGGAATTACCAGATCTGGATCGAATGGACTCTGGTAAAAGAAATCCCTTGTGTTCAATGGGAAAACCGTCTTCCAAGCAGGGCACAATGCGGCCCCCCAGTGAGAAGTTGGTTTGCAAATCCAACTAACTATACTAACAGTATATTAAAACCTATTCACTCATTTAGCAGGGGAAAAATTTTTCCTTTTCAAACTCGGACTATCACCATGAACATGGCCTGGAACGGTTGGGCACCCAAAAAATCACAAACGCGACCAGTGGCCGAAAATCCACTGGATGATCTTTCAAAGAATTCAACCCACGAGCAAGGAGAGGTTGTCAAATTTTTGATACGTAGCTGCAATGGCATGGAACATGATACTTGACTGAACCCTGGAGTGATCTAAACTCATTGACGTCGTTGACTTATGTCGACGCTGAAACCTGAAGGAGGAGCTTCAAGGGATCAAGGCAAATGAACTTTGACCCTCAAACGTGTGGGACTACATTGACTTCTATTAATTTCAAATGCTGTCTACAGTATCCTGTCACACACTTTACTCCATGACTATAATGAACTGTCTCAATTCTGCCCGTTGCGGAGGAAGTATTCCTTGCAGTGCATCAAGCTGGGCAAAGTTTATGCCAACAACTCCTCCAAAACCTGGTTGAATGTATTGGATCCCTTCATTTCCGGGCCCTTTTGATAGTGCTCATTTTTCGCTTCTCTTTGATAGTTCTGCAGGATGCGGCGGATCATGCTGAAGAGGGTGCACATTATGATGATCCCATGTATATCATTATATATATATATATTTATATACATATATATATATACATGTAAATATATATATATATACCATACACATTGTAAGTATTTGATCCCATAACTATAACCATGTTCCTGAAATTAACCGTCTAGCTCTTGAAATCACCTCTCAAAACAAAACCTGAGCCCTCCACCAGCAGTGGCCGCCCCTGCCGTGACTCTGTAGAAAACATGGCCATGTTTCATGATACCCTCTGGTAAACTAACATAACTATGGAAAATCACCATTTTTAATGGGAAATTCCACTATAAATGGTCAGTTTCAATAGCAAACTGTTCGTTTACCAGAGGGTATGTCCAAGAAATGTCATCTTCGAAACCCAATTTGCGGGGCTTCCATGCTGGTTTCAAGGGTGAATTTGGTAGTGCAGTGCAAGCAAAAAACAACGAGTTTCCAGTACTGGGTTTGAACTTTGGTGGGTTAAGGAAGTCGGACGCAGGAAAAGTTGCAGGGCAACGTTGAAATGATTCCCCAAATGAGAAATTCGTGTCAGGAATATGCATCTCACCTCTAACCACCATACTGAAACCACCTGGGTCTTGACATTCAACAACTGAGCAAAGCATGGAGTCATTCCCAACTCAGATATGAATGAAAGAAAGGCCACCCTAGATTGGTAAGTCGGTTTAGAACATTGCTCACTGCTGGATTTTATGGTGATCAGTGTACTGTAAGTTCTGTGGGGCTTAGACCAAACTTATAACTCAAGGGTTCCATCCTGCATCAATGATTGCATATTTTTTGTGAATTTCAATCATTCAAAAGCATCACCAGCATCACAAACTCCAAATAATATCGTTTTGGGATTATCATACTATCCGAACAATCATCTACAACAATCCTTACATATCGGTAAGTATGTGTCTGAAAATAAGCCAATGTGGTAAACCCAAAAATAAAGTATCCCCCAAAACAACCTAGGTTTATTATTGGGTGTACCACATTCATCCTGAAGTCCTAAAGGTCCTAAAGCGGCTTCCTCTATGAACCCGCCTCATCAGGGAGAGCATTGATGCTCTCGTTGGCTGGAAGTGGTATCACCATGGCGCCCAACACGAGCAGTGGTGACGACACCGTATCTCAACTGATGTTGTTTGCTGATGCATCATTGGTCTTTTACTCTATATTGTTGGTAGAAAAAACATGATGAAGCTGGCAACACATCTCTGAATCATTCTCTTATCATCTTAAAATGAGTCTATGATTTGAACCTACTTCAAAATTTCACCATTCCCTACACCATTTACTCTCCAAACAGCATGTATTTCGACGTCTGGTGTACTGACCCCGGGTGGTCCGGTTGCCGAAGCCATGATTCTCAAAATGGTATCAAACTTTGGTTCCGGAAAAAAATGGAGGTGGTGGATACATTTACCAACGTTGATCACCCAAAAAAAAACTGTATTCTGAACAAAACAAACATCTACAATGGCACCAAATGAATAAACTGAGTTGCACCTTTTGCTTCACATTCAAAGCCTCGGAATTTTGACCAAAATGGTTGCGGTTTTGGCTGAGACCATCTCTGGTAATTGATCTCTGCTCCAAAGAATTGTCCATGTTATGGGCAATGTAGGGCACCAATGTACCTTCAATGAATATTTTTGCTGGTTATGGTTATCTTCCATTTATAGCAAGGATTAAAACTAAAGGATTAAACTACCTACCCATGCAAGGTTGGGGATGATAGGGGTTATGTTCATGTGGAGGTTGTTTAAAATGACGGATGCCCCAAAACCATTGGTTTCAAGGTGTAGTTTGGATGATTTGGGGGGACCCCCATTTGCGGAAACCTCAATTTCTAAACCTGATAGTCACTGATAGTCGCAATGCACATTCCCATATTACCAAGTTGGTCTACAAGACGATAGTTGTGGAACGATTGGATCTGCCCATTTTTTGGGGGTTGACACACTTTTTCAGAAAGGATTGAAGGGAACATGTGCAGGAAACCATATGATTTTGTTGATATGTCGAGAGATGCCTGGTCTATTTTCACTACCAATAGCCAAATTGTGTTCCGATATTCCGATCGTGTTTTCGTAGGGGCCTGGAAGCCAAAATCCTGACAACCTGGGGTTCACCAAATTCCAAAGGATCGGCTGAAGGGAAAATTTACAGGACATGATAAGCAACGGAAACACTTGGGTATGGGTCAAAAATTGAGGCCCAAGTGACCATCTCATTTTAGGATATTTTAGGTGTATCGAATTTTGACCGATACCCAAGAGTTTGTTTTTGTTCTGTTGACCCTAAGTTTTGGGGGGTTTCTTGCTTAAATTGTGAAAAAAAAACAGACAACACTTCTGGGACCTGGGAAAAAGATGCAGGGACCAAAGTGCTCAAAGTTAGACGGATTGCACCAGCTTGGGTCCTCCATGTGTAGAGTATCACTAAATTCAGAGTATAGATGTCCATGTGATATCCATGTTGAATGATTGACAATTGTTCCCATGTGGGTTTAAGTTCATGCTTTTTTGGTTCTATTCGGCCATATTCGGCCATGTTGGTGCTATCCAGATCACTCTGAGCTGGTCTGGAACCATTGCTAGCAGCGTTTTAGCCAGTGCATCTGGATGATCATCCCCATTTTGTTTGCAATATAACGACCGCCCAGTATACCAAGTAAATGGTCACTGAATTCCTCAATTTGAGCTGGCAGGTGATTTGTTCTTATCCAGTTGCAGCATTATTGAATCATCCTTACCTGTAGCCAAAAATCAAGCAAACACATGCCCATTGATATTGACTACCTAGATAATCTACCCCTTCACCCTCACCCCTAGGTTACCCCCGATGTTCAAAGGTCATATTTCTACAGTTTGATGGTAAAACCAGGTTTAAAAAAAAAAAAAACAGAATTGGTTGCTCAAACCACTACTGATCTGGAGTTCTCTAAAAATAGGCTACCTGTAAATCTGGTGAACAACAACTGTTTTCCTGTTCAAGGTGGTGCCCCCAGTCAGAAGTTGGTTCAAAAACCAGGGTGACCAGTTGGATATATCTACCATAAAGCTAGATGAATTTGGAGCTATGTTTACCAACTTAGGGTCCACGAACTAGGGCACCACCTTGTATGGATGTTGGTTGATGTACTACCCACCGAATTATGGTGATTGAATAGCCATAGACTATAGTTAATCTAGGTATGTTCTCCATAAACAATCCCATCCCAAAATTCAACAGCCCCAAAAAATGGTCCCACATGTGTCTAAATCCCCAATTACCCTCTGGTAAATTCACATAACTATGGGAAATCAACATTTTTCATGGGAAAATCCACTATTTCTATGGCCATTTTCAATAGCAAACTGTTAGTTTCTCAGAGGGTAAACCACCGTTTCTGGGGAGATGAGATGACCCCTTGGGCCCAGTCTCTCGAGTCGCCTGGAAGTCACGGAAAATCGTCAGCGCAACAGGCCCTGGATCTTGGCAGAGTTCCAGATACATGTCCAGATTTATCTGGATAAAACCCATTAAATGTATTTGGAATAGATGTATATATTATATATTAAAAAATGTGTACATTATGTGTATATAATTGTATATATATATATATAGGTATATATCATACATTTCAACAATATATAATATATATGCACAGTTCCGATCTAGTAGATAGTAATCCACCAAGATGAATGTTTAGACTTCTTGGGGACGGTTCCCCCAATCCAATTCCCACAGATGAAGAGTCGTGACCAAATATGCGTGCACAAATCTGAAACTCGTTGATTTAAAACCAACATACCATGTATATATATATATCATATAATTATACATATATCAGTATATATTACCATCTGGTAAATTAACATAGACCATGGCAGTCATCGGAATTGGAAGATGAGTTTCCTCTAAAAATAACTATTCTCAGGGTCGAACTGTTAATATACCAGAGGGTATATATTGTGTGATTACTGTATGTAGGAATCTCTGTATGGATAAATCACTGGTTCACCTCAACCAACCTTTCTTGGTGTCGCTTTTTTACAGCGGCAGAGCTGGGGCCGTGCCGAAGTGCACGAATTGTTTGGCCAGCTGGAGAATCACAGAAGTCTGGACTGAGACATGTTGGTGAATGGGATTCCCCTTTCGTGGATTGTATGATGAATATACGTTGTTTTGCTTCTACAAAATCGATTCCCATATGTTTTATCATATATTCCACAATATATTGATTGGATAAGATTGTAAAGTAATATATATATATATGTATATATTTATGATGATGATGATGATGATGATGATGATGATGATGATGATGATGATGATGATGATATGGCTTAGTATACTATACCTAAACTATAATCAGCAAGCAACCGGGGTTTTGCAGCCACTGCTCAAATGTGCGGGACGTGCAAACCATGGCAGCAGACTGAAATTGACCCACAAGGTGCGGCAGCAGGATAGAGGATTTCTCATCTTTTGGTGTCTGAAAAAAATTGAAACGGTACCAAAATGGCCTTAAACCTATCCAAATCTGGTTTGATAACCTTGAATACACATAGTAATTAAATTTATAGTGATTTATATGTTCATGTATAATATACCATATATACATGATACATATTCATGTATATATCTATATAATACATTAATATACAATGTATGTAACAAGTGTACATGACTTTTCGAAATGAAATGCCACATGATTTACGCCTGGGTTACATTTTCCTGTGTATTCCAATTCTGGCTTTCACGGCTTCCCCAGTTCCACGAATATCTGAGATCATCCGTCGCCAGGCCGAAACTACTCATTGTCAGCGCACAGGTACATCTTCGATCTTTGAACGTGGCAAAAGAAACACTGCATTTCAACTTACTTGTGCTTAGTAGGGAATGGGGGAATGGGATGATTATTATATAATGGCTATTATAAGTCATTCCCTCATTCCCTGCTAAGCACCAGTAAGTCAATGGATGTTCCAATTCTGCAAACCAGATGTATGAAGGAAGTGCAGGTCCATGATTTTACTTGCAGTGAGCATTTCACAGGCTAGTTATGTCAGAAGTACCTGTGCAGCAAATTGTAACAAAACTAGACACTTCACAAAACAATGGGACAGCGTGTGCAGAATCTACCCCAAGATGAGCACCGCAGTCGTCAACCCCAGTTCTTGGTCAGCCAGGCAAACATGATTGTGATGTGTGACTGCCTCTTGTAGAAACATAGTTTGAAGACTCAAGTACTTCAGTCAACCACACAGCCAATACAGCATCATGATGCTCAATCGCTAGGTACCTGAAGCATCAACCATCTGGGTTGTTCTTGTTACACGACTCCTGTAGCCCACCAAGATACTTAGGGATGCCAGTTCACCACTAGCATTTGGACGAATTAAGAAACTTGTTGGCTCTGGCCTCTCGTTGTGAAGACAGAGCGCTACGCAACAATGACAATTATGGGACATATTGAGACTTTGCCAATCCCACACTGCAGTGGATGGAGAGTGAAGATACGTTGAATCCTAGCGACTTGGTGGTTGGGACTCCAATACAGATCGAAGAAAATTGGTTAAATCAAATCCATAGACAGTTCATAGCCTTTTTGAAAACCAACAGTTGCCAACAGCCCCTATTTTTTGAGGCATCCAAGCCACTACAGCCCAGATCTCAAATTGCTGGGATGGGCTTGGGACCGGCCTGGGACATTCGTCGTCAGTCCGCTTTCCATTCAGCTTGCGACAACCAGCGTCGTTGAAGACACATCTGAGCATCCCATCCAGGGTGATGCTCCGGCGAGTCGCGCCAATTCCAAAAAAACCAGCCGTGGGACGCATGACCTGAGAGGGCAAGGCATGGGTTTTCGTGGGAAAATCTGCGTGATGCTGGCTATAAAGGTTGTGGATGGAAATGCGTGCGTGTTTCAAACATTGATTCCGCTCGCCAATCAGATCTTTCTAGATTTCAAACTAGAATGACGCAAGGAAAAAATGCAGATGATGTCCAGGACAGTTCGTCAGAATCTGCAACTAAGTGGCTATAAGCTTGTAGCTGTGCTGTGGCAAAGGCTTGATAGGCCTGAACCATGTCCAGAGCATGGCTTTTGCGCATGGCACAACTTCAAAATCTGGGCGGAGGTATCCAATCAAATTGAAGAATTATGTATCAACAAAGCGGATATGTGCCATGGTCAAAAAAATTGTATATGAGATCTGTGATCATTCCGCCATTGATTATAGAAATTAGGGATGCCGGGATGTTGTTTCATGGCTATATTAACCATCATTAACCGCTATTCATGGATTCATGACCACTTCGTTTTTATGTGATTTGTTTTACCATGTACAGTAACCCGACCATGGCACAAATTTAGTGGGTTGGCTCAATGGACAGGCAGTGCATCTGAGTCACAAAAACATCACCATTTCCTGCAATGTGCATTTAAAAGAAGTTGGTTGATAAACCCATCCAACAATCATCTAACTATTGAATACTATAGATATGTCAACTATCAACCATAGTAAACCTAGTTAAACCAGACCTATCCTTTGCAGGCCTCAAAAAAGGTGTCATGGTGCCACCCCCTTGGGCCCAGGAGTAGATAGAACACCAAATTGGATCATTTCCAGTAAGGAAAAACGCAACTGTGAAATGCGGGTGAAGGGTTGGGGATATTTTAGATGTCGATCCAAAAACCAAGTTTGAAATTCATAAAACAATGAAATAATGGGGGATATCCATTTCACTATATTTCACCAAGCGAGTTTAGTTGAAAGCAAACTTTGGCACCTGCAAAGTCAGATGCGTCATGTTGGAAATCACCAGAAATGGTTACGAGGTCACGACACATGGTGTTGCCCGAATGACATGATGACAGGGATCTGACCCATCTGCAAATGAACACCGTCAAAAACAGACTTTACAGTCCCTTACAATAAATAGTTGGTGAATGCAGATGTTATCCCCACAATGGATTGTGATAATCCCCAACACATAGTCTTTCCAAAATCCTCAACCAACCATCTCTCTCATATTATTATACGAAGGTCATAATCATCAACCAACACCAACATTTTTGGGGTGAACTGTGCAAATGATCACCTACAAAGGGCCTGCCGTAACAACGGCAACGGTCTTGCGAGTCGCCTGGTCTTCATCATCGCTTTGACAAAGGGCACGGTGTGGCAGGGCCAAACTCCATTCCTGAGCAAGGCGAGGACGGCCCATTTTTGGGGGATGATTTCACAAGTACCCTCTGGTGAACTAACATAGCTATGGAAAATGGCCATTTATAGTGGATTTTCCCATTGAAAATGGTGATTTTCCATAGTTATGTTAGTTTACCAGAGGGTAAATTGATTTTCAGTTTCTGGTGCCAACAAATTTTGGGTTGCATTGGCTGGAAGATTGCCTGAGGTTTATCCTGACTATTCCCATGATGAAATGGCAGTCTTACAGCTATACAGGTACCTCATTTCCAGTCACACCCAAATCACACTCGCCAACATTCACGAAGCAACTGTATCAATGAATAAATAGGCCTAAACCAAGGAAATAACTATGGAGTTGCCAAAACCAGCTTGGTTCAATTGTTTGGTTCGCTTTTTGAGTTTGGATATCATATACAATAATATACAACCATAGACAATACAATACCATGATATACAATAATGTCAACAATGTACAAAACATAATATACAATAATATGGGATAATAAACAATAATTTACACTAACATACACTAATATTCAATAATATGCAAGAATATCCCCAGAAATAAAATATATATGATATTCATATAATAGGTATAATATATATATATATTATAATATAATATATTGTATAAAATGAACATCACACAATAGTGGCTGTTTTATGGTTGACGCCACACCAACGCGACCAGCAGACGCCAACCACTGCAGGAACTCGGCGCAGGATCTTCCGATCGCGCTTCGTCATCCTGGTGGTTCTGTTTTTGGGGGACATAGCAACGGGCCCCGCCAAAAGGGATAGCATTACATGGAAAATGTGTGGTAAAACATGGCAAAATTCGTGGTAAAATATTGTAAACATACTGGTGTATAATGATATAACTGTGGTCAGAACTATGAGTAAACAATGATCATCAAACGATACGATGATTTCTACATACCTATATGACTAGGTAATGATTTGCTTGGATTTGACTAAGGAACCCCCAACAAAAATAACATATATGCCTTATAGGCCCGGTAGATTCCCTAGTGGATTTCGGAAAATAAGCCATCATCTTTAGCAGATAAATTACTGGTGAAATCGCGCGAAAACAGATAAAATGATTATAGCAATATGAACTATACAAAAAAAAGAGAAAGATAGTACAGGTAGTGAGAATGGGTGATTACTGAAATCTATCTTTGGGGGGCTGCCAAAAAGCAGGAAACAACATTGATGATCTTCATAAATGGCGAACGGTGAACCCCTCCATCTCCCCTTGAGGTGAGCCAAACAGGAGAGATGTTCCTTCCTCAAGCGTCAGTTGATTCACCAAAAAGGGCACCAACCCAAAATCTTACTTGATCTGTCAGAGATTCTGTGTAGCAGGGTACGCCAAGCCAAACAAATCCTCACCCACGCGTTTCAGAGTCTGGTACGGTATATCCACCTAGAGGAACTACTGCATAACTCTAAAGGCCAGGTGTGAGTGCATGGAGGGAAGCAGGGATTTCCCCGGTGGACAGCAGCGCTAGATCTGTGGCAAATGTCTAAGGCGAGAAAATCAAAGTTCACAAAGACCCAGGTTGAGCTGACCTTGCGCAACCAATTCCAACACTTTCCAGCTCTGGCAATCTTGATCTTCAAAGATCGTACAAAATTCAATATGTTGAATTATACTAGGCCTAGTATAACCTGAATTGACTAATTCTTTGACTATACCATCTATACCTACAGTGTATAAAATTGTGGGGTGAACAAAGGGTCCAGGTCCAGGTCCCAGGTATCCGGTTGACATCGTCGCGCCTTAGATGGCTGTTGAGCCCCTGTCGTTGCCACCAAGCACCAAAGCAATGGTACCTCGAGCGGCTTGATGCTATGACCAATTTTCTGGGTCTAGTCTATTGGTACCCCATTGTTCGACCCACATTCAGGTTTTCACGAAACAATCCGAACATGGCAACATCACAAATCGCCTTTACCACATCATTTGACTTGCTTTAGGGTGTCGTTCACATTATAGGGTTGACCAATTATTTGACCACTCACATGGATTTGTCTAATTTTGGGGGTACCTAAATTACCATGACCTATCATGTTTTCCCGATTAAATTGCAATCCTGGGGTATACGTGGGTATACCCCATCTTCAGACCAGCCCAAATACAATTTGTTCCCAAGAGATTTCTCACATGTTTCTTGTTTCCACTGAAAATACACCTCACCTAAGATGATCTGAGCAAAACCATCAGCTGATGCCACCCACATTTTGGAGCCGAAATCAAGGGGCAAGTGCAAATCGAAAGCCACATTGGCCTCAGCCGGATCCAATCACAACTGCGACCTCACCAGGACCACCCCTTCTCTGCTTGGTGATTGAGCAGCTCATCCCCCAAAAAAACATGCTGAACTAGAAACCAATGCCATTCACCATTCACCTGGAAAAGCCCAATGGGATGGAAAATTCCAGTGATCAAGTTGGGTGCATTGACCCCACCTGTGCTAGGTAGAGTTTCATAAACTTTCCTAGCCATCCTTAAGGCTCATCATATTGGATGCAGACATGTACCAGCCGCAAATCTCTGACAATGTGGGATCCACAATTTGCCACAAACCATCCCCATTTTTTGTGATGTATAGAATTGTTGTAGATCATAGATCTACAGTACTTGGTATGATTTATAATAGCCCACTTTAACGGTTGATGTATATATATATATATGTATGTATCATACATGGTCCTAGCTGCACTTAAGTATAAGAATATCTATAGATAATATACAGTACACAAACTTAACCAATAGATACACCATGACACACCCATACCTTGTTTTATACAAGACGCATGATTTGATCAATAGATATGATCAAATATCCACAGTCGGATGGGTGAAACGAAACCAACGTCCCATCAGAATCCTCCGGGAAATCGGGAGAAACCTTGAGAATTCAGGGAAAAAAACGTTGGTTTCTGGTAGATGTTTCCTTGAACCATCTCAGTGAGTGTCATATTCATGGGTTTAATATATTATAGTGTTTATATATATATATACATTATATACATATATATATATATATCAGGATGAATTTCCTGCATTTTTTTCTCTTGAACCTGGCACCAGTGGCACTTCATTCCATTTCATTCCTGTCGGGATGTTCATCCGAATCGTCATGTGAACCCGAGTCTGGCCATCATCAAATGATAGAAAATGACCATAGAAATTTAACATACCAATATGTTTCTTTGGCCATCAAATGATAACCTCTGGTAATTTAACAGTTTGCTATTGAAAATGGCCATAGAAATAGTTGATTTTCCCATTAATAGCATGGTGATGTTCCATAGTTATGTAACAGTTTACCAGAGGGTAACCTCGCAACCAGCTTGCACACGTGAAAATCAAGGACACCAATACCGAGCGAAAACATAGTCCGATACCCTAGGTGCTGTTCCCCCCAGTTCTGCTTGCTGGTATAGAAACCCATTGTACATCTACCATAAACCAGACAAACAATCTACTTTAGAAGCAAGTCAGTTAGCAAACTACCCGGCATCGCCCCTCAGAAATGGCCATATGGGCCATATCTACTATATCTGATTCCCTATCTTATCTGTGCCGTCAAAGTCAGTTCTTTAACAGTTCATTAACGTACTCTCCATGGCCCTTTTCAGTTCACAGCATCCTGTCTCTGTCCACGCGGCATGTCGTACAAAGCCGTCGAAGACTTTGTTCCAAATGCGCCAAATTTCATCCAGTCGTTCCGTGCGATACCTGCGGAGCCCCCGCCGAAGCGGCAAAGAAGGAGGCTATGAACCTTGTTGTTTTGGGGGGATCAACCAACTCAAAATACAATGGGTTTGAATGGATTTGATCTATGATTCGATCAAACTGGATGATTTGACATGTGGCATAATCTGATATAATTTGACAGAATATGATGGCATGCATACTGAAATGAAAACAACATCATAGAAAGACCACTATTGATATTTCAACGAGTTGTGGTTGCCAGTGGTCCCAAGCCATGTCAAAAACATTGCAATGTCCAAAGCCAATCTGATTACACGATGGCATAGTCATCAAAACAAGGGATGTGGTCATCCCATCATAATACCCTGTGGTTATTTAACATAGCCATGGAAGCCATGGCTAATTTTGGATGATTTTCCCAGCCAGAAACCTCCATTTATAGGGGATGTTCCGTGGCTGTGTTAAATAACCAGAGGGTAATTTATAATCCTTATAGTTACTGAAAAATCAAAATACGTCCTTAATGGTGGTATGACAATCCACCAATATTGGTAAATATGGTACACAGGAGCCACCAAAAAAAGGACAAATATGAAAATCAAGTTCAATCATTTCAGCAGAATTTTACGTTTTCATGTTATTTACTTGTGTAGCTGGCATTCTCCAACTCTTCATTTCACTTGTGCAGTTGTTTCACTAAATGATTTCGTGTGATTTCCCAGCCAGCCAAGATAGAAACGTAAGTTGCCAGCATTAACTCAAATTCAACTATTTGTTGACTTGGACTCTCTTTTGGATGGTAAATTCAGACTAATACTTAAATCCATGCTGAATTACTTGTTGATTCTCTTTTTGTAGGTTGCTATATCTAAGTTTTATCTAAATACGCTAATCCGGCTATATCAAAATTCTGGCCTAAAGTACGGTTTTTTTTCATGTAATTACTTCCCCGCATGCCATAATCCATATATATATATATTATCATGTATTTGAATACTGGTTAATCTTGATCCTAATAATCCAACTACAACCATAATTGGAACTAACACAGTTGGATTATAATAAACCATTAATCAACCAACGGGTTACACAGTAATAGTTAACATAGCACCAATGGATTGTTCACTAACCATTGATAAATCCTAAATCAACTAGTAGCAGTAATATAGTTGATAGTCAAATATTAATTAATCAACTATTAATCAACTAATAGTACCAATGGGTTCTAATCCAAATATCTAATAGATGTTCTATCTAAATATCTAATCCAATGGGTTCTATCTATCTAAATATCTAATAGTTAATAGATGTTCAAAGTCCATGGGATTCAATGGGTTCTAATCCAGTTCTAACCTGATGCCAAGTAGCACGGGCAGCACGATGCTCACCTCTTCTGGGCCCATGCCACATGAGCGAATGGCTTGGATCGCCTCCACGGGAGAAAATTTGACCGCGGAAATCACTGGAAATCCGATTGATTTCATGGTGATTCAATCGGATTTAAGCCGCATTTTTTTTTAGCAACTATTTCATGGTGATTTTATGTGATTTAACTTAACCCACAAACATTGTGATTTGTTGGTGGTTCCATGAGATATAATGGGGATACCCTTTTGGTAATCAAGCATGGCTGGCTGGAAAGTAGTCAAACTAAATGGAGGTTCATAGCTGGGTAAAGCATCGAACTAAATCGGGAATCCGTTGTTCATTGCCACTTTCGATTCCGGAGCGTATGTAAAACAACAGCAACAACAACAACAACAACAACAACAACAAACAAAAAAACAAGAACAAGAACAAGTTTATGGGTCTACATGGTATATACACCTATCACTCATCCCAGGAAATAGAATCCCCAATATACTATACATACGTACAAGTATGTATATATATATATATATCATGCCCTAAACTTTAGGGATATTTATTAGGGATATAATCAGGAAACATGATACCCAATATACCCAATGGGTTGGTTTAGGGAAAATCTGCCAGATTTTCCACAAGAAATCCGTTGAACCAATGATGATTTAGCCAATAAACAGCTGGAAATTGACTTGTACAGTGGCTCATCGATTCGCCATACGACACGTTTGTTTCCGTCATTTCCCATGATTTCTCAAACTTTGTCCTCATTTTCTCATCACTGTCCATCATTTTCCACCATCTGTTTGTTGATCCACATCTGTTCCACCATCATTTTCTCATCATGTTCCATGGTTCTTCGGAGAAAGGGTCCAACATTTGAAGCATGGACCCATGGACCCTCCAAAGAGGCACCCGTTTCAGGCTTCCCTGCACCTGATCATAGAACTGACATAGCACATCTGCCGGCACCTTCCTTGGAGATCTGCGGTAGACCATCCCCAAATTTTCATCGGTTCAACAGTTTATTCCAATCTAATCCATACAAAATTTGGATGTTTCGGGCATTATCCCTATTGGATCTGTGCCTTTTCATGGTTCTAAAGTGGGGCTGCAGCTATAACTTATAACCAATCAAGCTGTGGGTGCACTAAGTGGTCACTGGGTGGGGATGTGGAGGCGTATAGGAAATAACTGTTACATTTGTACATGTTTGCTGCTTCATGTCGTAGAGGGCGGCGCACCATGAGTTCATCAAACCCGGAGCATTATAAGTTGAGACTCGCTTGGAAAAGTGAGGTTCATTGTCGTCATTCTGGCATCCAGCCAACTTGCAACAGTAATAATAAGCATGATACCAGAATAAAATTGGTCTAAGACTACCTTGCAAGCGGCCTTGCAAGAATCATCAGCTGCCCTGCTAATCCCATCCCCCAATGAATTCCCTCAAATGGGTCAAACAATGAACACATCTAATACATTCAGCAAGGGTCTCGTTTGGACGGTTTTGAATCTTGAGGGGAAGTATTCACGGCATGTGCATGACACTTACCAAGCCGCTCAAAACCATAGTGTGACCCAATTAGACATTGGATACACCCCATTTATACAAGGGTCATTGGCCCCTAAGAAAATGCACATCCAATGTTTGGGGGGTGGGGGTTAATCTAGCTATCGAACATGGCGACACCAATCAATACTTTAATGGTTGCTGGCATCCCCCGGGCGAAAAGAGGTACCAATGAGCTCCACCTAAAGTGGTTATCATTTACGTCCAGTATATTCCAGTATCCTTTGGGTTGGAGCACCCATAGTTAGTCTACACGAACACCGAGTTACTACGGAGCACCACCTTGTGATAGTGATAGTATCAACAACACGAATAATAGAAAGCTGCGAGGGAGTTCCCCATAAGTATGCAAGCTAAGTTGGTTCACGACTCCAATAATTTAAGTAATCAGGGATTATGGCGGAGATAAATGCATAGAAATTATATATATATATATATATACATCTTTAGATATAATATGTCATAAAAGAACATACTTACTTAGATGATCTTAGATAGCTTTCTATAAAAAAAAAAACAACTTGGGAGCACCACCTGGCCTCCCTTGGCCTTGACCGCCACAGTGTCTCACTGGGCTCGTTGCAGACGGCGATGCCGCTCACGGATGGGTGTCCTGCGCGAAGCGCGCGAAGCGGGCAAAGCTCAAGGCAAGGGGAAGGGAAAAGCACCAGCCTTGTGGCATTGATCAATGGTGCTAAGCCATGGTTTTTCATGGTTTATGAACCAGTTACGAGCTGTGGAATGCTCCTCTGAGCAGGGTTGGGAATCTGTTTGGGGGTTGCATTAATGCTGTATAGCAATCTTCATGGGCAAATTTGTGATTCTATATTATGAAATCATGGGGTGGTGGAGAACCGATTTTTTGAGACATACCCATGATTTATACGTATGATTATTCTTTGATATTGTTTCTGTTGTATTCCCTTCAATGCAGGAAATGATGATGAACCATGGGACCATGGGATTGGAGTTCCCAAGCTTGAGACCGCCCTCGATGGCTCATCACTGATTCCACCATTGATTTAACCGATTTCTTTCTATTAAGTTTACTAATTTATATCAACCTAAATCAATGTATATTAATGTCACAGTAAATTGATACGTATTTGCCATTTTGGTAATTTAGTGGTATATCCCACTTTTAGACACACCCACATTCCATATGTCTGTGCTCGCTGTAGAAGGCCCGCGGATTTTTCTGGAATCATATCTGCCATAGGCCATAACACATAAAACAAATGAGATTCAATGGTTGACCATAAACCCACATCAATTCCCATGTGTCATATTTTGTGGTTGAGTCATGTTCAATCTATGTGTTCCTTAGTTGAGTCAAGTTCCATCCCCATTAGGCCACTATGGAATCAAGCTCAGTCAGGTTGACACAAACCTTTCATGGTTGAATATTACAACCTTATTTTTGGGGGTCAGCTTATGAAAAGGTACCACTAAGTTCCCTAATTAACATGGCTGGCAGATACTGGCTGGAGAATCCCAAAATCGGAATATGTTGGAGAATCATCGAACCAACAGCCAGGTTGTTGTTTTCAAGCCAGCCAGGTTTCATTACTGGAGTGCGACCAACTAGCTATTAAGTTCATGAACAGCTTTAATTTCTGGAGGATATCCAACTAGTTAATTACGTGTCAAGTTCATTATTTGGCCATGTTTTTATCTTTGGTTTCTGATGTTCCGGAAATCAGACTCACCATTCACCAATCAACTGTACCAACTGATTCTTTTCCGTTTCCCGAATTTCTACTTCGATGTGCATCCCACTTGGGATCCGTGGTTTATAATCCATAGATGAACCAAATAATCCCAGGATATAAGTGGGGATATTCCCTAGATAACAATTTCGAAATGAAACTCACCACCTCTTCGGTTCTACGTACAGAACGCCGCGCCTTTGTATCGCGTTGCGATGACCTTCAGCGCCTGCGAAAACAGAAGGTCCAGGGGGGAAGGGATGGGTCAAAAGCAATGACTACCCTCTGGTAAACGAACATAACTATGGAATATCACCAGTTGTCATAGGTAAATCAACTATAACTGGCCATTTTCAATAGCTATGTTAGTGTACGAGAGGGCAATGGGGAATATATCTGTGCATGATGACTATTCATCAAAGATGCATATTGATATAATAGATATGATGAATACAATGCATATAACGAATACAATGAATACAATGCATACAATGAATGTATTGAATAGGCAATAACGAATGACAAATGGTAATGTACTCTCCGGTAATCAAACTTGGCAATGGGAAATCCAGTATTAATGGTGGTTTATAGCTAGGAAATAGGAAAATCATCGAACTGAATGGTGGCTTTTTCTATTGCCACGTTTGATTACCACAGGGTATCTTTTCATGATGACTCTTCATCATACAGTAGCCCCCAAAAAGGTAGAACAATGTTTCCAGGATGGTATATGTGAATGATGTGCTCCCTATATGTTCCAGGTTTCCCACGCTCTATCTTTTGGGGGGTTGCTACAAATGAATATAATTTGATGGAGATAGTGAATAATCCATAGTGGATGGCTAATGGGAATAAGTCCTTTTGGTTGACTTCTATACTAACATATTCACACTATTTTCATGATGAATATGCTCACTTGGGGTAAACCATACTGTTCTGGCTATGAAACACACCCCTATCCTATCTCAGCCTGCATTGGTTCATAGGGATTCCAGTTGTGGCGGGCAACAATCTCAAGAAAAGGCCAGGTGGCAAAAAGCCCGCAAAAATCACCAAGCAACAACGGGCTTTTGATGGATTTAACACGGATATCCCCCTTGTCCCAGAAGTGCATTCTGAGAACATTTACAAGTTTCATCACTGTTTAATG
The DNA here is from genome assembly GCA_003297045.1 of Symbiodinium sp. clade C Y103. Lineage (NCBI taxonomy): Eukaryota > Dinophyceae > Suessiales > Symbiodiniaceae > Cladocopium > Cladocopium sp. clade C. The sequence goes on along the minus strand of BGPT01000850.1, from coordinate 81,456 downwards.
GTAGAGAAACAGAGTTTCGTGTAGAATCCATCAATACACCATTGATATCCCAGTAAACCATACCATATAAATCTCATTAATTCCATGAAACCCTACTAATGATAACCAACCAACAATCCACTGACCCAAATTTGATCATCTCCAAGTCTGTGCCTCGAGAGATTCGTCAAGTCGCCACTGTTCCCACCGCCAGTCTTTCATTTCCTGAGCGGCAAAACACTGATGAAGGGAACACACATATAAAATCTAATGTTGGGACTACACATATAGAATTACTTTGATGTACTATGTCTAGATAATAATGACAATGATATGCGTAGAATATATTCAAAGATAAGCATGTGTATACATATATATATATACATACATACATACCATCATTTGGGTTTTGCCTGAAATTAGGATACCCTCTATCAGACATGGTTGACCATCCCCGATGGAAACGGCCCTTGAGTCGGTAATCCCCCAGTTTCCAACTCGAAATCCCTGAAACCGATTGGTTACTTCAAAGTGCCCCCCAGTCACAGAACTGTTGGTTAAATTTCACCCATCCAACAAGTATCTTATATCTTGACTCAATCTTGACCATAAACTGAACACTGATTGGTTATTTCAGCTATCTTTATCAATTTAAGTATCAACAAATCCATGACATCCCATTAACAAATCCATTAGATTCCATTAAATCACCACTAAACCCTCCTAAATCCCATCAAATCACCATTAGATCATCTAAAATCACCATTTGTCCTGGGTACGACAGCCCCCCATTTTTCCGTGGCGGACCTGGGGCACAGGGTTGCCGCCAAAGCATCCCTGCCACAAGGTGTCTCACCACTTTCACCTCCTGGCGCCCCATGTAGGTCCAAGAGAACCTGGAGCTGCTGGAGCTGGGGTCAAGTTACATGGGGTGAAGCTCCTGGATCTACTTGTCATTGGAGTGATTTGAGGGGAAATCGACACCGGAAAGCCTCCTTTCTACGATCAAATATAGAGGTTTCCTGGAAATTTTACCCTAAACCACCAAGAGAACCTGGATCTACCCTGTGGCTATTTAACATAGCCATGGAAAATCCCCGAACGAAATAATAGAGGTTTTAATGGACAAATCATCCAAAATTAGCCATTTTGCCCTGTCAGATAACCAGAGGGCATATGGGTACGGATCAACATTTAAGACCTGCAAAACCATAGATTCACTTGTCCATTTTGAGTTCCATTTAGAGGAGCGACATTTTGACCCATCCCCATATATGAATGGGATATACACCCACCTGAATATGATATATATATATATAGTTAATTAGATTAAGCCGTAGTTAATTAAGACAAAACGTGGTAAGAAGCTCGTGTTTATATATATACATATAATATTATATATAATACATATTCATATATATATATATGCTATGTGTTGCTCAAGGGATTTAAGCAACAAGAATGGGAATCTCGTGGGATATATATGGTGTATGCTTTATGGTTGTCCATCCCAGAGTGGGATTTTTGTAAATTGAATATATGTAATGACCACCATGGAGGAAGGCACATCTTTGCTTCTACATATTTTGATCTGCATGGTTCAAACACCTGCGACCTCAAAGTCAAGTCAAAACGTGCTACCAGAACCCTTCTGTCTTCGGTAGCTAGTAAGTAAAAACAGTAGCGCATCTTCAAGTACATTAAGTCAGATCAATTTCAAGGTCTATGTTCAAGACTAGAAGATACTGTTCAAACAGCAAAACTTGCAAACCTAACACAACAAGTCACAACATAACCATGATAAACCCACAATAAGGCCCAGCATTTAGGTAAGTCATTTTGTAAACCCATCCAACTGACTTAGTTTACATAGATAAGACTTATAACTCTGCTACCATGAGCCATCAAACTCCTGGTTAAATCAATTGCCTGTCATTGGATATCATTGGCCCCACATTTTAAAAAAGAGTGCCATTCACAGTTCATTGTTGAAACTACATGCTAGAAAAAAAAGTTCATACATCCTTTTCTCCTCATCCTGGGTTAAAAACCATAATTGTTGACTGTTGAATCTGGTTAATACCTTTAACACAGCAAAAAACCTACACCGTCCCAACCGGTCACTATCCTGGCCTGAAGCCCCAGTTGTTTGCAGAAGGTCAAAGCTCGGTCCAAAAATTCCAGAGCTGGACCCACGTAGACGTCCTGGGTCGACCCGTCATTGATGGGGGTTTCCATAAATGGGGATACTCCAATAGCTGGACAATGGCCCAATTATAGATGATTTATGGTGATTTTCCTAACAAAGATAGTGATTTTCCATGGCTATGTTAAATAACCAGAGGGTATATCATATAAGATACATGTGGTAACATGATATAAAACTATCTACTAACAAACTCCTCTGAGCAATCCAAGAATCCTACAAGAATTGATGGATTATGAGTCCACTGATTCATAGTGGATTAACATGGGATAATGGTTTTTATGTGTTTGTATACTATATATAGGATAGTGGACATTCTGGTCCCAGTAGTTATGTTAATACGGATAGTGGATATTAGTCGGTATTAATTATAGGACATAGGGATTAACATGGATTAACAAATACTTTTTTATTGATGGATTATGAGTGGATACTAAGTCGATATCAGGGTTTTCATCATGAGAGTAGTGGATGTTAGTCAACGTTAGTTCGATACTATTGGATATTAGTAAATGATAAATTTTAAACAGCTAGACATTAGTATCGAAGCAACACATATTGAGATATAAGAGAGGGACATTAGCATCTGACATAGCTACCATTTTGAATGGATCTTATCCATACCATACATATCATGGAATTTAAACGAAAATAAATGCGTATTAAATCGAGATTCATGGATATCAATGGACATTCGTGTATGATATCATGGGATTTAAGTTGATATAACCATCAAATGCAGATAGCGATAAAAAAATGATAAAAAATGACGCTGCTCGTTACCATGTATCATAGGATCTAACCATCGAATCTTTCAGACATGTGAATCTGAGCAATGAACCTGATATCAATGAACCTGCATTGAAGATTAAAGTTCATATTCAAAATCAACATCAATCTGGATATAAATCGATATCATTGAATTTAGCCATTGTATCTCTGGATAGTCATGCATATTCATGGATATGGATATCATCGTATTATTATTGGATTCATGCAGGTACAAGTCCTGTAAATGGGCCTATCCGTCTATCCAAATTATTGCTGGCGACTATAACTATGGCGGCGAATGAATGAACATTATTATATTGCCGGATATTAGTGGAGTTCAGCGCCACATGCAAATGTTGATCAAGTAAGCCCAATGCACAAAAAAAAAACAATGAATGAAAGGACCTGCCAGGACTTTTTCAAACTTAAGAAAAATGTGCAGACTTAGGTTTGTCCAAACCGTAGTTAGAAATCAAACTATTCAGAATCAAGAACAGCCTAAAGCAGGCTCGGTGTTCCGCAGAAAGTGACAAGCAGGATGTTGGATAAATCACGATAGTCGTGGCTAAAAAAATTGTCTATCCTGACTGGCATGCCCAACGTTCTTTTGAAAGATGATTACACTTGTCGTAGATAAGGTCCTCATTGGGTGCGGTTCAAAATTGCTATCTCAAAACCGTGCATGGTGACAGGTGAACTCCTAAAAGTATCCAAAAGTGACAGCCATGTGCAGGTCCATAGGAGCCATGTAAGTACCTCTTGTAGATGCCATGTTAGGGACATCTTCAGGTACCGCACCTGGAAGTGTCCTTGTGATAGTTCGGGGTATGCACAAAACATAACAAAACATACAAGGTGGCGCCCCAGTTCGTTAGCTAAGTTGGTTTATAATATAGCTAGGGCTTGTGGTAGATATATGCATATCTATGGTTGTTGGGCTTTATAACAACTTAAACTGAGGTGCATCACGTTGAGGGGGGTCGAGATTTCACCAACAGGTCGAGTGCTGATAGGTAAAAGAAAACGAAAGCAGCATGAAGCCACAAATCATTGGGTTGGTTTATGGGAAAATTTACAGGAAACCCCTATATTTGATGGTAAAAAACAATGGTTTCCGGTTTCCTGTAGATTTTCCCTTCAACCAATCCAATGAACAAATGCTCGGTTGAGGTTTCGATTGTATGTCTCCATAGTCAAGAGGTCCCCTGCCAGTAGACTGGAGGATCATTTTCCAATCTTCATGGAAAGATAATTGATGTCTTGTCACCATGTCTCCTAGATGTCTTGTCACCATGTCTCCGAAGAATGTCTCACAATTTGGTTTGCCTTAAAATTAGAGAAACCCATTTTATCCACTAGTTGATAATCCTTTTCCTTACTAAAATGTCTACATATATATCATATAACCATATACCCCATTTTCAGACACATCAATGTGGTAGAGAATATATAGGGAGACAACAACCACAAATGCACATGTTGACCGAGTCAAGGTCAAGGGTGAAATCGTGCTTACTCCAACCAGTCAATCCAAAACATAGTGATGTATGATTTCTCCGGTCACATCCGTCTACGAGTACAGACTTGTGTTTCATGCTTCCGCGCAATCTTTTTCAGGGAAGAGTAAAAATAGGAACTTAAATCAAATTGATTAAACCAGGGCATCTTTGAGACGCCCTTATCAAATTCAACCATCATTCAACCATCGCAGACCCTCACAGCTATCCAACCACCTTCCGCTACCGCCGCCAAGATTCCCCATTCGAGGGTCCAGTGACAATCCAATACCTGGAACATGGAAATCCATGGAGATTGGAACATCGAAAGCGGAAACCCATCGTTTTGAAGCGTCAAATGGGTATGGCTCAAAATTATTAACCCTATAGTTGGTTGGTTTATAGTCATTTACCATTAACAATGACAATTTTTGGTACCATAATTTTGAGCCATAGCCAAATATAGGGGGTTTCATACAAATTTTCCCTTAAACTAATCCAATGAGGAAATTGATGTTCAACCTTCTAATCATTGTTTTTTTGAAGTGGCCATAAATTGGGGGATCATCCTAAACACATCTAAGACAATTCTAAAGGATTTTCTTCTAATTTGATCTGCTGATGGCTGAAAACCCATGGATTTGATGAAGCAGCGCTTCACAAGTCGCAAAGCCACCAGCAACAGCCCGAAATGTCTGGGCAAAAAAAAAAGCGGGGTTCAAATGGACTGTCATCTGCCTGGACCCCGAAATTCCCCGCAAAAAAAATGGTGAATTGTTTGAAACGAATACCAATCTTGATGTATAATAATAAAAAGATGTATTTTCTATCTGTACGACAGCAAGCTCTGGTAGTGGAAACATGGGATTCTAAACATGGTTGGCCATTTGAAGGTGCTGGTCCTCAAGCATCAGTTGGACATTGAAGAGTGGGGGGGTATCAATATTATGCAGGGCCCTCGGGCAATTTAATGTAGCTATGGAAAAACACAATTTTTAACAGGTAAATCATCACAAATCACAAATACAAATCATCTATAAATGGGTCATTTTCCGTGGCTATGTTCAATAACCAAAGGGTATTTGATTGATATTGTTCTGAAAAAAATGCACGGAAATGAAGCAACCTTGATCTTCACTATCACCTGAAATAAGAAGGCCATTTAAGGATAGTTACACTATTCCACTAAAGACATACAATAACCATCATAGACAGCAGCATGCAAGAACAGCATATGCTATCATTGCTGCTCAAGTAAGTCACCGGTGATGTACCTGTCAGTTACGCTGTTACTATCTAACTTGTTAAGTGGGATCTATATCCAAGTATTTAGCCGAAATCTATATAAACATGCATTATATATAATATATATATGATCTCTGTGTATAACCATATCTAAAGATGGTTGGATACTTCGTCCACTTATCAAGCTCATATCTTGACTAATTCACCCAAAGCCCACCTCTGTGGCTAAGCGGCTGCTAAGTTGTTGAACTAACCTTAGAGAGCCATCTGGGCCAAGGTGCCCGAAGGGGATTCGCACAGAGTTGAAGCCTTTGCTCTTGATCTGCTGAAAATCCTGCCATCGGCAGAGTCGTTGAAGCCATGTCAGAAAGGGGCAGAACAGCTGCGAACATGTTGTGTTGGTTTTCTTACGCATTTTCAAAACATCCAATTTGTTTCTGACATATCAGCAATTTGGAACCGCACAGTACACGTATGTTCGAACTGGTTTGTTTTTACCACTTTGTGCCAACAAAAGGAAAGAAATCATGAATATCATGACTTGGTTTAATTTGCACTGGATCAAGGTTGTGATCTTGGCAGTCTGACACGCTTTTCATCAGCATCGTCCAAGGAGTTTCACCCCGGTCCTCCTCTGTGAGAAAGGTATTTCGATGAGCCTAGCTGCAGCAGCTGCATGTGGTGCCACCCATTTACAACCGCCTACCATTGGGGGATGGCATTATCAACCAACCCATTGGTAACAATAAAAAAGTGATGGTCAACGGCTTTGTGCTCCCCACAAAACAATGACATCGTTTATGCATGGATCGCACACTTTCTATTGCCAGATTAGATTGCCAAAGTGTGCAAATTGTGTATCCTTAACATATTGTTTGATCATGTTCATCCAGCAAAGGGAATGGAACATGAACGCTGAAAATCGGGGATAGATGGGTATCATGATATAGCGGTTTAATATGTTTTAATATGTTCTAATGGAACCACCTCTGGTCTTTGGGACCAAACAAAAGGTCTAGCGAAGACCACACTCCTTCTGTCACAAGCTGCGTCTGCAATGGGGTGATCTGCAAAGCACACACTGACTATGCTGCCTAGCAAAGACATTGGTTAAAATCAACTGGTTTTGAAGATCCGCTCGTGCCGAGTATATCCCTGTTGCTGTAGTAGTGATGATTGTGCTCAAGTCTTGACAACTGACTGTCATCAGAGATATGGATTTCATCATGATGCAGTGGAATTGAAAATTCTTTGATGTACAGTAAGATTTCCAATTCAGTCGTATGACATCCCTATTGTGATGAAGTTGCGCAAGCGTCTGTCAACGTGTCTAGTTCACTGCTGTCACTGCGCACCTGCAACACTTCGGCAGTCTTCCTTGGACAGCACGAGTTGAGGGTCTGGGCTCCAAAAACGGGATCATTGGATGGTGATGAAGTTCATTGCGGGTGCGGTCGAGAAATATCTAGAAATGATCAACCTCTGTAAATCCCGGAACTGCTGGAATCCACTACAAAAGAACTTTTGGTTTCAGGTTCCAAGTTGCTCTCCGCGCAAGGGCAATTCAATCTTTGGTCACAGCACCAGAGACTCGAGATCTGTAGATCAAGGGGTCATATTCCAAGTACACCCAACGATAAACTCCAATTCTTTGCTGTTTATCAGACAACTATATAATGGTAATTTAAGACTTAATCATGGTTTCTTGGATTTTCTTAGCATCAGTTTGCCACATTCATTTTACATTTTACTGATTATGGGCAATTAACACATAAGGGCTTGTCTTGACATAGAAAACCGCCCACTGTAACCATGTTGAGGATAATTTTATCAACATGTAGATCACGGTAAATCCCAACTGTATATATCCCCGTGTCCCCAAACGTGTTGGTTTTACAAGCCGATTTGCAAGTACAAGTAGCTTACCCTTTGGTAAACTAACATACCCTATGGATCCAAATACCTCCTGAGAAGGTCCTTAGCCCCCAAAATCATACCCCAAACACTTTCTAAGAAGGTACTTGGATCCATAAGGATAGTTTTTGGAAAATCACCATAGTTAAATAGCTAAATCAACTGGCCATGTTCAATAGCTATTTTGACATAACCAGAGGGTAATCACTTAGCTAATCTCAGGTATTACCGGCAATACCCAAAGAGGAACGACCCAATCTTTCGCCAAAGATTCTGATGACCCAACTTTCGACGCATCTGCTGTAGCAGTTGCCATTCACATCGCGCGGGTCCGAACTGCTGGAAGAGCTCAAAGCCTGGACAGGGACGTTTGTCCAGAAAATATAAAGGGAGGATACCCCAAACTCACCGTTTAAATGGTGGAAAATAGGGTTGTTCGATGTTTTTTTGTATTTTTTACTACTGTTGTTGAATCAAAGTATACTTATGAGATTTTGTGGTAAACAACATGTAGATAATGGCTATTAGGGTTTGCAGACTCTGCAGACCAGCCCACATAAAATGCAGCGGCAGACCAGCCTGAGAAACAAAACACATGCCTTCAGAGGTGAACGAATCAAATGGAAGCGAACAAAAAACAACGGTACGATTTTCATGCTTTACCCTCTGCCAATTTAAAAGTGTACAATTTAAGTATATATTATTTTTACATACTAGGTAACTCATCAAATTTTCCATAGCTATGTCAGTTTACTGGAGGGTAATTCCATGGCATGGGGGAAAAACAAACAATATGCTTGTCCGCCTTATTCTGATGATTTTACTGGTTGAAGTTATCAAGCTGGAATCTCAAACACACACACAATCTACAACAGGACCATGAAAACATGACAGGAATGACATCCTCAAGCCCGCCAGCAAATCTGTAGATATCTGTGGCCAGTAGATGGCATCTGTGGCAGGAGTTGCCCCGGCTTTTAACCAACATGCAAGGTGGCAAACCAAAAATTGCCATAAGCAGTTGGAACATAGCAAATTAACCAGGAGAAATCGTGGATTAATTAATGAGATGCAATTTGGCCATTCAGGTTGTAAACCCGAATAAGAAACATCATACTAATATCATCGTATAGGAAATGATTTATATACCGACCAGTTCTGGTAACTGTGGGGGATGATTTACTATTTCGCTAGCACACACTGAAAACCTGCCGGTGGATGATGTGCCAGAAGCAGCCTGGACATTCCTTTTTGACGTGTTCAATTTCTGTGGAGTAGAATAGCACGGTTGCCCAATAGTTCTTGGTTTTATGTCCAATTTTATCTACCCTGTGGATTTAACAGCCATGGAAAATGGCCCATGTTTTGATGATCTATGGTGATTTACCTACTAAAAATGGTGACTTTCCATGGCTATGTTAAATAACCAGATGGTAAGTTCTACTGTTCACAGTTTGGCTCCAACCACGCTCAACGTGGCAACCCCTAGATACAGCTCTCCAAAAAGAAGATTGAGCTGGGCATCTCTTCCCAAACCATGATTCCAAGAAACTTGGCCCTGGCTCTAGCAACAGCCATCCACCCAAGTTTACCTGGACATGGCTGATGTTGATTGCGCCACTTCCAAAACCCAAACTTGTTGGACTACACCAACAGGCAGTATCAATTTGACAATCATGTCATATAGTTTGTTTACAGACTGGTGGAATGTCATGGCTAAAATATATTGGATGGTGGATGCCTTGCGTGTCAGTTTTAGTTGGTTAGATTTGGTTAGTATATCATATACCTATGTATGGCAAACGAATGCAAAGAATAATTTGCGCTAAACTACCCATCCAGTTCATTAACATCTATTGTTGATGGCCTTATGGCTGCACCCACAAGGTAGTGCCCATAGTTGCCGTAGTTGGTCACTAGGCGAACTGGGATTTTGGGTATATCTATGCTTTAAAAAAACAAAAACAACCTACAATGGGGGGCGGCACCTTGCATAGTTTCTGGTCTAAACCAGAATTTTTGATGAACTACCCTAGGCCAGGCTCGACCGCGAGACGTTTCTTCCGTGGCCCATCGCCAACTCTATGAGCGATTCGTCCCAGTCAGACCCCTAACTGGGATGAACCACCAACTGATTTTTTAAGCTGTGCCCTGTTTTCAGTCAAACCAATACTGCCCCACAAAAATTCAAACATCAGGGTCGATGGTTGTTGGAATCCCCCGAAACATAAGGCCTTCAGTGCTAGGAGAGTGACTTCTTCGCGGGGTACCATTAGATTTCCATGACGTAAAATTGAAATTGAATCACATGGGCCTACCCGAAACTATAAGAAAAACCCCAAAAAGACACATATTTTTAAATACTTTCTATATACCATGTTCCAATTAAAATTGCCATAACTTTGGTTCTCCCCGTCTTTGGACAAACCAATATTTGGGTAAAGGTTTTGACCCCAAGATCGAACAACAAATATAGGGGTTCTGAGAATCCTTTCAAACAAACAATACATACAAGGTGGTGCCCCATAGTTACTAGTAGCTAAGTTGATCTTTAAGTAGGTTAATCTTGACTAGGGATTTGAGGTATTTCATATATATATATACATATATGTCAGTCGTCTGCTGAATTCTGATCCAAATTTCAACTGGGGGGACCACCTTATGCCTGTCCTACAGGGTATATAGAAGATAAAAGTGTTCCATCCTGAATGGAAAACCAATTCCTTTTGGATACTATTGTATGTTGGCTGTCTGAACTCAAACTTTGTGAAATGCGTTGATCGATCTGGATTGTGTGGCGGGTTCAACAGCTAACCAGAAATCATGAGATGTTTTCAGCGCAACTGGCACTCCATCCTGGTTGGCTGTGTGCAGTCCTATACACTTGCACCAAGATCAATGGGATCTGACTAACCCAATGTCACTACGAAAACCTCACAGAATACCCGGCCCTAAAAATTGCGCTCAACATTCAAGATAGCATTTAAGTTTGATTCAGCCTCCCAAAAACCAAGGGTTCGATGTGGAAAAAAATACCATAAAAAATCCATGATACATTTTCCTAACAGGAAACCATGGCTTCTCATCTATCTAAACATATTTATACATTTCTTTACCCCAGTATATATCCAAATATTGTCCCATTAAGACCTCTATGAAGCACCATGGATTTCATGAACCCAGGCGACTTGCAAGGGAAAACTTCCCCGGCGAAACTCGCCAAGACACGCCCCGCCAGGGCGGCCGGCGCCAATACAAGCGGCGGTGCATGTCCAGGAAACGAGACAGGCTGCTGGCGGCCTTGCCCAGGTCCTGGATGTGAATGATATATATATATATATATATCACCCTCTGGTTATTTAAGGTAGCTATGGAGAATCTCCTATAAATGGAGGTTTTAATGGGAAAATCATCCAAAATTAACAATGTTCCATGGCTATGTTAAATAACCAGAGGGTAGTACTATATACCCTCTGGTAAATTAACATAGACCCTGACAATAACTATTTTTTGGAGGAAACTAATCTTCCAAACCCTATCTGCCAGGGTCTATGTTAAATTACCAGCGGTAACATCTACCATAGGACCATAGGGCTATCTTAAATAAAGGTTTTGCAAGAATCAAATGGCTTATGAACAAACCAAATGTCTTATAAACTGGCTTTGTTGTTCCCCATATGGGGCCCCAAGCCGTGTGGACCCATATATACATTATATATATATACATGTGTATGTGTATGTTACATATATATATATATATACATATGTATATTTATACATACATATGTGTGTATGTATGTAACAAGATAATGTATGATAATGTAAATCATATGTATATTATACATATATTGATGTGATATGAATATTAAAATGGAATATATGAATATGTATGTCGTGGTATCATATGATCATACATATACATTTAATATACATAAATATATTGATGGGATATGTAAATGTTGAGTAGATATGTGTATGTACGTGGTCATGTAGATTGTTTTAATGTATAAATAAGAAACATACATATTTCATGCGTACCAATGTAAATTATACATACATTTATCACTATGTATATATATATATATAGAATGCGGTAAACCCAAAAATAAGCCTCCAACTTTGGAAGTTTATACCACCCAGGTCTGGTGATATTAGGGATGCTTTATCATTCCCAGTTTCAAGTATAACCAGGTAATTGCTCCAAAGACACTCTCTCGTCAATGCCCGGAAATTTAATTTCCCATGCGTCTCTTCTAGCAACAGTCCTCACGGAATTGTCCATGCGGATAGTGGAAACGGAAGATCTTGCTCAATGCGCAGACTTCTATTCCTTGTAGCCTGGATCCATCCACACCTTGCCCAGTTGAAATTAGGATCCCTATCCAGCCACGTTTTGCGGCTTCTTTTGTCCGTTGAAGAATGTCCTCACTGTCTTCCTTCTCATAGGAATCTGCCTGGGACTGCTGAGTAGTTCTTTCAAACTCCAAAATGTCCCCAGGCTTCAAAGACGGAGCGTAGAAGGAAAAAATGCTGTTAGGGCGTGACCCACCGAAAATGCCAGAGGCATCGGCCACGTCTATGCTATCTCGGTTCCCTGCGGCTAGTTCTTTTCATTCCTCGTTTGCTTCTCTCGCTCGATCAATTGCCGAAGCAACCGATTCCTTGCCGCCCTCAATCTTAACTCCATCCGCATCATTGTATACGGTAATTGGGTTTACCACATCATATGTATTAATAGCAAAATGTATTTACATATCATATACATGTATATAGTTGGAAACCTCGAACATGTGGTAAAAACATCATGTACACCATCCTGGAAATACTACTCTATCCTTTTTGGGCCTGTATAGAATGGGATAGTCTTATATGTTTGGTTTTAGTTGCCAAGTGTATGAATATATACTAATATTGCTTGCGTATTTAATGTAGTATATGTAATACATTGAATGGTTAATTCTATACAACTTTAATGTGAATATATTACATCTATACATTACATGTATACACTGTATTACATTAGATTGCATTACACTACATTGTATTGAATTGCATCACATGATATTCCATTACATATATCATCATATATCATTATATATATATATACACCATTTACATCACAAATAGCTTGCAACAAATACATACATATCTATATATATATATATGTATATATGTAAATATGTATATATATATATCAGTATTTATCTTTATACATCATTATATATATATATTATACATAATACAATGTATATACACAATGTATGAAGCATGATATGTTGGGCCATGAAGTGCAACTTCTGGAACTCTCCTGCGAGACTTCTCTCCAGTAGGCGACAGCACAAAGCGATAAGCTGCGCACGCGGGAGAGAATCACCTTGTGGAAACGCTGAGCTCCCGGTGGTCCCCGGTGGTTTTATGGTGGATCCCTGGAATCTCAAAAACATGGGACATCCGACGAAATCTCCATTTGTTTCATCTGAAATACAGTTTGTTTCATCTTAATGGCATGACCAAGGCTCAGAATTCGCATCTGTTTTCATGATCTCTCATGAAATGAAATATTGAAATATATTGAAATTATATGGGGATGGGTCAAAATTGGGCCCAGAACTGAGACACCATACCAAAACCGGTCCCCCTGGGTCCGAACTTTCGACCCATACCAACATCGCCTCGCAACCATTCATGCTCGAGTTTGGGAGAGGGCCCCATCTGGCGAGGATCCAACCAATGCGTTGAATCCCCCAAAAATGGTACGAGTAGATCTATATGTGGAGCTTGTTGATATACCAACTTTTTTTTTACTACACCTGCGGTGTGGATAGGTCGGTTCCATCTGATCTGTTTTTGGTGCCCTTGCCTGCTTCTACTTGGAGGATCAAAGTACGATTTGGAACTGGTGATGTTTCTGGGGTTGTGGGGACTTGCTCGCCAGGGCTATTAATCAGCTCCTTTTTCTAAGTGAATGTTCCAAGCGTGTGACCATTTCCCTGTAGAAAGACGACTCTGGCAATGACATTGACCGACTTCTTGCCATCCCAGTATGGTGTGTGTCATAATCTCCATGACAGAATTGTTCACCACATTTTCAGCAAGAATATCCCCATCCCCAAATGTTTCCCAGCCAAATACCACTCTGACTTTTTATTCGTAGGCCAATAAAACAGGATAGTTATCCACATGACCATCAAATGTGTAGGTCCTGGTCGCGGTGGTGTAATACTACCCGAGTATTTTGAGATAGTGATATTTGGTCCACATTCCCGCGTCAAATTTGTTTGCTTGGGTTTCTTGATGCAAGTCCTCTATAAACATAACCTTTTGTTGGGGCAGTGACAAAGTAAGTACAGTATGATATGATGATTTTGAAAAACAAAAGTGGGACGTTCAATCATTTGAACCACCGAAAACAAAACAAAAAACGCTTATACTTATAATCACTTTCCCTCTGGTTATTTATCATAGCTATGGAACATGGCTCATTTATAGAGGATTTTCCCATTAAAAGCTTCATTTATTGGGGATTTTACATAGCTAGGTTAAATAACCAAAGGGTATATAATTTCACCAACAAATAAGCCAACAACTCCGCCTTGCTACTGCGCCCAGCCACATCCTCCGCAGGTGAGCGTTGCAAACATCCCTGCCGTGGAATGCGTGCAGAGGACAGATCCAAGGCTTTCGACAGAGCGGCCAAGGCGCTTGAAACCTGGCGGGGCCGTCCCTGTGAAAAGCTATGGATTGAGATGATTTGATCTGTATGGCATTATATGACATTGTGTGGCATTGTATGGCTATAAATAATCCATCCAAACTTTCCAAACCACAAAATCCGTGGCAAGACACGACTTCTTCTGCCGCGCTGGACGCCAGCAGCTCATCACCTTGCGTCTGACTGGGTTCGCTACCTTGGCTAGGTGGCAGTGCCCGTGCATAGCGAAGGTTAAAAATTGGTGGTTTTAGGAACAAGTTGGGAGCAAAGTCTGATGCTTGTCCAAAATGGGGGTCTCAATATGAAACATGGGTATGTTGCTATTAAACATGTTGAAAGACCGTGTTGAATGGGGATTCATGATTCAACTTGGGGGTTCCGTCAAAAAGTAGCCAAAAGTTAGGTGATTGAACAAATCCATACGGGGTTCAGCGGTGGTTTGAGGGATTCTTGTGTAGAGGATACCATGGTTTTCCGTTTTCTCTTCGCATCAAATGTAGTTTTTTTTTCCTGTACATGTTCCTGTAGTTCATTCTGGGACTGGTGTTTTATTGTTGTGTCAAAAGAAAGATTTGCAAGAATCACAAATCGTGCTATGTCATGCTATGTATAATGTTCAATTCAAATTAACATTACCATTGACATCAACATTGCCATTGACAATAACATTGACAATAACATTAACATTAACATCAAGACTATCATTAGTATTAACATTACCATTAAGTCTAAGATTAATTGCCCTTAACAATAACATGAACACAAACACTACCATTAACGTCAACACTATGATTGGTATCAACATTACCATTAATATTAACATTCACATTACCATTAAGATTGACATTCACATGACATTGCCACTAACACTGAAATTCACATTCATGACATGACATTTGAACATCTTTGCTAGGATCGCCAAGACCTTCTGAAGGCTTCACGATATGGATATCGAGTCAAATGTCATCTTCATCGGGCGGCTATTTCTGTGGGTCAGAAAAGCAAGAGACTGTTGATTCGCATCAAAATGTGCAGAGATCGAGTACACCCCAAAATTGCAATTTGAGGAGGAACTTGTAAATCACAGGTAAAGCGGAAATTGGGCATAAAACGCGGGATTTTTGAGGGTTCTGTGTGTCTGGAACCAGTTATTCACGTTTGTTCACGTATTCCCCTATTGCTACTAAACATATAGAAATATGGATCTATCTGGGCGAACCGTAAATGAATCACCCATCTGAATTGAGATCCGCTTTGGGTCACTTCTCATGGCAAACTTGAAGTGGCCGTAGCTGCCAGTTTTTGGCATCAGGATCTCAATCCCCAAACATGTATGGAATATGTACCAACATATACCCCCCAAAAATGACCCAAATGTAGGCAAGTCACATGGAGCATATGGGAATATTGTTTCAACTCTGCGTAATTCTCCTTCTTAGTTGATGAGTTGATGATCTTGGTTTCAGTATCCCTTCATGGATCTTCATGGTAAATTTTGCTTTATATCACCTTGCCGTGTGAATCCGTTTTCTTGCGTGTTCTCTGGCTACATGTTGTCATGTTCCCATTCTATCTGGGCAAACCAGACATCCCATTTTGGGGGAGTTCGTTGAATCCTAGAAATTTTCGTTCAACTTTAGAATCTCATCTTCCCACCATAAGTGGCCATCTTTTTGAAGTATATCCCCATGTCCTTGGGGTAAAACTCAGAGCTGACCTACATCCACCCATCTCGGCAGCGCCACTGCCCAGCGATAAGGGGATAGCAGAACCGTCCTTGGAAGCAGTGTGTTGGCGTTGAGAAGCCTTGGCCTTGAAAGTTGCGATTTCAACCATCAAATACCCTGTGGTTGTTTAACATAGCCATGGAAAATGGCCATAGAAATAGTGGATTTTCCCAGTAAAAAATGGTGATGTTCCATAGTTAGTTTACCAGAGGGTATATGATATGTTTTCACACAAATTCAAGGACTGTCAACGGATCTGATATTTGATGGAAATACCAAGGTATCCTGCAGATATTTCCAAAGAAACAAGCCAGTGACAAATTGGGATTAAAGTGCAAACATGGTCCTTTACTCCCTTACACCATGAGATACCCGAGAAGGGCAATAGAAGAAATGATGGTAAAATTATCTATGTAAATCTATTTCTTGGGGTTCCCCAGTTCAAACGAAGCCAAAGGCTTGTTCTTGAAGTGTAGGGACCAAGTCTTTTGTCATCCACATCATCTTTTGTTTGATTTGGGAAGTGAAATTCGGGGGTGCTCTCCGAAGCCAGACAGTTACCAGCAGGATCACTTTTGTTTTGATTCAAGGGAGCTCCGCTGAATCGGGGGATTCACAGTGGCTTCGGGGATTCGTCGAGGACCAAAGCAACACTCAAAACATATAGCTCGGTGGTTTGGACTTTGGTTCGTACACATATCATCTTTAATGTGGTAAACCCAATGTCATCAACCATCCCCAGTATTACCAAAAATGGGTGCTATAAACATCTATGAACCATCCCCAAATGTAGGTTTATGGCGGCCCCAACCCAGCTACAAAGGGCCCCCGTCTCCATGCAGGGAGTCATCGCTGTCTGAAATCAAACGAAGATGTGCCAAAACGGCCTGTCTGAAAATATGGTATACCAGCATACCGCCTACCGCTAATTGTAGCCATTTAATGGGGATAATGAGGATTAACCAATGGATTTAGAGGTACACTATTTTCAGACTAACCCATATATCCTCATGATAATTATAGGTTGACGATATAATATTGTAAATACTTGAAACTTGAAACCAACATTTTCCAACCGTGGATCGTCCCAAAACTCAAATCTATGGTTTCAAACAGCTCGGACACATCTACCCAGAACTATGTTGAGAATATGTATCATATCCGATTTATCTTTATCCTTGACAAGACCATAACATAATGTCACAATGACATATGTGTTTATGTACCAATTTTTTTGGTACCTATTGCCAGGTACAGAAATTTCAGTCCCTTAAAATGAAAACTGACCCTGATCAAAATTTCTGTGCCTGGCATTTTCTCGGTTGTGTCGTTTTGGGGTGGTCCAGGCGTTGCTCTGCAAACCCCGAATTCAAGTTGAGGCCCCAATGAATAAGTTTCAGCCACAGTGCTACGCATGGTAAATGGAAATTGTCACTCAACCCCAGAACTCCTGAACTCTTTTCATTGCCGCTGAAATCTCTAGGCGGAATCCACCAGAAGTCTTTCGATGGGGTCCAGCCTGAATTCGTTTCATAGGATCCCTTCAAGTCTCTTCATAGCTACCCCTGAAGTCTCTCCCTGACATCTATCTTTTTATGGCTGCCCCTGCAGAAGTCTCTTTTTGGCTACCCTGAAATTTCTTCACCGGAAGTCTCCCGTATTTATGGCTACCCTGCAGAAGTCCTTCCATGGCTTTCTTCATAGCTACCCCTGGAATCTTTTCAACGGGTTCCCCCCAAGTCTCTTCATCGCCAGGCTATACCTTTCAAGTCTCTTCACAACATTCTATGCTATCTTCATAGCTACCCCTTAAATCTCTTCCTGGGGTCCCAGTGAAGTCTCTTCATGGGCAACTCCATGAAGTCTCTGCATGGCTGCCCTGAAGCCTGTTCTTAAGGTTCCCCTCTCTTCATGGCTATTCCGTTGAATCCCCCTGAAGTCTCTTTCTGGCTCTCCACATAGCTACCCCTGAAGTCTCTTCAGGGGGTTGCCTTGAGAAGTCTGATCATGGATGTACCTATACCTCTCAAGTCTCTTCACATACCCTNTCTTCAGGGGGTTGCCTTGAGAAGTCTGATCATGGATGTACCTATACCTCTCAAGTCTCTTCACATACCCTTCAAGTCTTTTCATTGCATGGCTCTCTTGAAAGCTACCCCTGTAGTCTCTTCCTGGGGTCCCCAAAAAATATCCTTCTGAAATACCCCCCTTAAGTCTCTTCATGGCTACCCCGGGGGAAGTCTCTTTTTGGGGTCCCCTTAAAGTCTCTTTGCCGCTACCCTTGAAGCTTGCTCATAGGATTCGAAGTTTCTATCTATGGCTACTCCTGCAGAAGTCTCTTCATGGGATCCTCGTGAAATCATTTCTCAGCAAACCCTTGAGGTTTGCTGAACTTTGCACAGGCACACACACACAGTCTCTAAATTTCAGATCGGGAATTCTGTTCTTGGATTCATCAGGCTTCAAATTAAACCTTGCATTGTTTTATTTCTTGGTGCAAGTNCACACACACACAGTCTCTAAATTTCAGATCGGGAATTCTGTTCTTGGATTCATCAGGCTTCAAATTAAACCTTGCATTGTTTTATTTCTTGGTGCAAGTACTATCTTTTTCAGTCACCCAAAAGAATAGCTCTGATCAAAAGTCATGCGCCTGGCATGTCATGTTGGGGTTCTATCTTTTCGGGCATGTCTTGGGCTTCTCGGCAAAACCCTCTTACTTCAGTCTTGCTTCTTCTTGGTGACCCCTGAGCTCTTTTCATGGCCGCTGAAGTCTCTGCATGTGCACCCCTGTGAAATTTCTTCCAGACAATTTCTGAGATCTGGTATGCTCAAACCCTGAAGCTTGGCCACATATATGGTCTTCGAATTACAGACTGGGAAAATCCGCCCCTAGACCGGGAAAATCCACCCCTAGACCGGGAAAATCCGCCCCTAGAAAATGAGAATCTGTTTGTTTTTTTTTGGAGATCCCCGTGTTTGGTGTTTTGGGCTCTGGGGTCCTGAAGTGTTATTCTTGCCCCTCTGAAGTCTCTTCATTCCGGACCTGAAGTTCTTCAAAAAAAATGTTCTTTCGACCTCATGAAGTGGACGACCCATCCAGTTGAGAAATATAGCAGGTGTTAATTTGGGGCATGGAGTCTTCAAATTTATTGTTTAAGCACTGAAGTTGTTGCATGAACAAACCATTGAACACTAAGTCCCTGCAGCGAAATCTTGAAAGCAGAAAGAGCAATCTGGGCAGAAGAATCCGCCCTCAATTTGATNAGTTGTTGCATGAACAAACCATTGAACACTAAGTCCCTGCAGCGAAATCTTGAAAGCAGAAAGAGCAATCTGGGCAGAAGAATCCGCCCTCAATTTGATGAAAGTACCCAAATCCAAACCTCTCCTGGATACGCCATGCTACAATTTCTAGGCTTGTATTTTTGAAATTTCTCGTATCTTAGGCTCTGAAGTCCTGAAGTGGCATACGGACTGTTCTGATTTTTTCCCCATCAGGACCTGAAGTTTAAAGTTTCAAAAACATACAAATTTGTTGTCCTGACCTCATGAAGTGGCATCCCCACCTCGGTGCAACAATGACACGGGATGAGACTGATCAATTTTTGGAAATGACTGAGCACTAAGCCCTCCAGCACCTGTGTGGCACCTCCTTGGAAGGTAGGTTTCTGTTACTGCTTGCTGCGGGAATGGGTTTAGGATTAGGGAGCGCTTAAGACGTGGGCTGGGTGGGCTCGCGCGGTGTGCGGAAAAAGGCCTGTGGAAAATAGATGGTCATGTCAAGGGAAAAGCATTGGAGAATGGGCTTGGTGTTCGCCAATTAAACCTGTGTTGTGCCAGCAATTGCTGAAGTTGGCGCTATACTTGTTGCCNTCAAGGGAAAAGCATTGGAGAATGGGCTTGGTGTTCGCCAATTAAACCTGTGTTGTGCCAGCAATTGCTGAAGTTGGCGCTATACTTGTTGCCTTCGCCAGTTTGGAATCAAACAACCCGTCGGGGCCCAGCTCGGCACCAGGAGCCCGGAACCAGGTAGGAGCCAGTTTCGAGCCAGTCAAGAAGTGGTTGGGCATGAGTCACAGGCACCGACACCCCAAAACCATCAAAAAAAACACGCAGGGTTTTGACGCGTTTCAAAGAGTTCCCGGCAAATATTCCCGACTGGTGCGCGATCTTTTTCTGACTAAGACCCGGTTGGTCCTCTGGCAGGTTCCCAACTGGCTCATGGTGCATGCTTCAAT
>BGPT01000850.1:46664-61067 GCA_003297045.1 Symbiodinium sp. clade C Y103 | reverse complement strand
CCCCCCTTAAAGGCGTCATGAAGCTGAAAACCACAAAAGCAGAAAAAACGACCCTGGCAAAAGAATCCGTCCCTAATTTGAAAGTACGGAAATCCGTTTAGGTCCAGAAATTATACATGCCCTGGAGGTTCCAGGTATATGTATTTATATTATCCTCCATAAAAGGCTGTCTGCGGGGGTTCTTGATTTCTGCATGCTCTGGATGATTTCCAAAAAAGTTTCAAATGTGGGTCTTATAAGTTCCTTGATAAACCCATCTAAACTATCAGAAATCATAGTTTGTCGACTTGGGTTTGTCTGAAAATAGGATACTCCTGAAACCATTGGTCAACCGTAATTTTCCCGAATTAAATGGTTATGATTGCGGGTATACCCCATTTTCAGAGAAATCCATTCAAACAAACAAGTTATCGAACTGGGGCACGAACACAGCTTTCCATCCGAGCAAAGCATCTCGCGCAGCATGTGCTGCTTGTGCTTGACTTCGGGCTTTTGTCCAAATGACTTGGATCACACTTCGACAGACCTCGCCATGGGAAGGTCATGAGTCAAAACCCGCCCCCCCAAACGGGACCCAAGAAAATAGCTGGATAATGGATGTTTATTCCCCCAAAGATGGTAATGATAGGTTTTGAATGGTTTTGACCCGTCCTCACATTGTGAAAATTGATACACCCCAAAGGGATTGAAATGTGAAATGTGACTGATCATTCTTCTCATTGGTTGTTTCAACCCCCTCAAAAATATGTTTGTCAATGGGGATTATCCCAGGATCGTGCACAATAAAAACAGTTCAATCTACCAATCAGTCTCTTAGGCTGTTGTTATTATTTAAGGGTTCTATTTTTTCCAGGCTCGCTATACTGTGATTCAATGGCATTCTGCAGGGACCCGATGATGAACGACGCATATCTATACAAAATGACAAACAAAATGTTTACCTCGAGCTAGTTGGCTGCGTGTATTAACATGTATTGACCAACAGATGTACCTTCTGGTAATTTAAAACATCGGAAAACGGTGGAAACTGGCCCATGTCATCCCATGGCCCTGGAACCGAGTTAAGGAGGACTTGCAGAAAGTGACACCCAGGAGTAAAACACCACTGCTTCCAGGGTCCATAGGAAACAGTGGGTCAGTGGATGGGTTTAAGGCAAAAGCTAGGAGATCACATGGTTTTTACTCCTGATTGTAGAGGTTTCCTGCAGATTTTGCCTTAAACCAAATCCGGAAATGGGGTCGCAGGAAAAGAGGCACAAATGCAGTGTTCAGTTCATCTCGTTTTTGTTGTCATTGTTTCTATATTTTTTTCCTCTACCTCAGCTGCACCACAACAAAACGGAATCAAACCAACCGCTGGTATGAATTTCTTGTCCTCATGTATGAAGCTGAATGTAAACCCCAGATTGATAAACCCTGACTGTCACTGTCACTGTGACGTGGGGATACCCCCCAAAATAGAAACAAATTCGTATTCAAACTGGAAAAACCAGGTGATTTACGTTTATCATTCCAGGCTTAACATCATCACGGGGGATGTCCCTCACCATCCAAGCTACAGAGAAGGGCAAAAGACCGTCTGCTAACAGGCCATGTTCCGTATCATCCTCAGATCCGACCAGGAAAGTCGCTGGGTGATTCCATGGTGACTTGTCTGAGGAAAGTCGCGCTTGGCTTGGCCCAACAAAAAACCACTTTTTAGCCAGATTCTCTTCGCCAAAGTCGGAACATCTTGGACCGTGTATCTATCTACAAGTATCTGTGATTACGTGTGTATAATTCTGATTAGATCTCCTTACAAAATATGTGTGACGCCATGAATTAGCCAAGATTTCTAATTCCACACAGCGCAGCTGCTCAACTGGGATTCCCCGTGGTCCCGTGGTTCTATGTACAACTGGGATGTAACACGGTTGTTTTTTAATATGTCTAAATCACATACCAAGTGGGATGCATGTTCAAGCACAGTATCTCCAGTTTCCGTCAAACTCCTGTAAGCTCCGGGAACCAGTACACAAATGCTGATTAAATCTCGTCATACTAAGAACGCATCTACTCGTCACGCAAAAATGTTTGCTCCCTATTATCCCTCTCTGGTAACCAAACCTGGCAATGGAAAATCTCCTGTAAATGGAGGTTGTAACGGGAAAATCATGTCTAAATGATGGATTCTCCATTGCCATGCTTGCTTCCCGGAGGATAAAATAGATCCACATCTTGTGGTCAATGTACCTGGCTGAATTAATCTTTACCAACCCGAAAGAGGCTATATATTGGAATAGCCATCCTTGCAATTCCCATCATTTCAAACGTGACACCGCAGTGAGATCGTTGTACTTTACCCAGATACATCACACCATTTCTCCACAAGATAGTTGGCTCAATCCCCATGTTAACCCAGATCTATGGATATATGAACAAAAGGAATATATGTTGATTGTTGATTGAATCATATTGAATTCCATATATGTTTGTTGATTAAATCTCATGAATCAACCCAGATCTATGCCAAGTCTCTAAGTCAATCACCGCCCGCCGTGTCGCCCTTGGACTTCTACTCCGTGGCGACAGCTCGTTTTGGCGCTCGGTTTGGACGGCGGTCTGGCTCGACCGCGACAGCGGCGAATGGACGCGCAACATCAGCGGCGCTGTTTGGAAGAAGGGCACCAAGGCGCCCTGGTTATTTGAGCTGGTTTCTAGCCGGCTTCTGGAGGATTTTTGTTGAAGCTGGTGATTTTTAAGTACAACAGTGTACAACATAATGTGTCTTGAATGATGTTGAAAGTGTTTGTCATCCAAAGTTCGAAGATCTTGGAAGTGTCAAGGCGATGCGGTTCTCTGTTGGTTGTAGCCACTGAGAATGTCCGAATTACCCTTAGATCCTGCATGGAACGCATTCTGTAGCCTATGCGTGGTGATTTGGGTTTACCCCGGAATCCAATGTGTGTTTTCATGATTTTCCCCTCTTAAAGTGGCTGTCATGTCGTCAAATGTCAAATGTCAAACTTCTTCTGGAAAAGTCCTTCATCGTTCTGTTGTTCGTGCTTGTGGAGTTTGATCAACCGGAGGGTTGGACATCTTGCCTTTCTAAACTTTAGGTTTGAGAATATGATAAAGGATGATAAATCATGATAAATCAATATAAATCAAACCTACTCTTCATAAATGTCTATTCCCCCCCATGCACTTTCCAACATTGCTTTGTACAGAAATTTGGCAACGCCTTGAGCGAGATGTTCCACAGTCATCAAATATCAACTCTCCTAGCCTCATCTAATGCTAATCGAGGAACTAACCACTGGTTTAGATTGCAAAGGGGAATATATACCAAGTTTGGTTAGTCATTGATCATACCAAGTTTGATTCATCAATATCAATAATTTATATCCTATGGATCCAAAACCTTTCTGAGAAGGTACTTGACCCTCAAAAAAACATGAAATGAAATACTGCCTCAGACAGATTCGCTCGTCCGTTTGGGATTGGGTCTGTGAATCGACATACAAGAAGGAGCCCACCAAATAATCCAGATATAAGTTGTTTTTTTTGAACCAACTATAGATATCTACCATAAACCCTAGTAAACTAGTTCTATACCCAATGTGCCTTATTATCTAGGAGGCACCACATCGTAGTACCATCATTGAATCATTGTTTTAAGCAATTTCATGTGGGCAAAGCCGTGTCTGACTCGAGAGATAGCCCTTGAGAAGCGCCTCAAACAACGGACATGACTGGATGTGGTGTTCCTGACAATCTCACTTCCTGCTGTGTACTGGATATCCACCTCCACAATAGAAAAAAAGGCCAAAAAGGATAAACAAACAAATCTATAACAAGGTGTTAAAACGTCTTTCTTGTGGGTAGCAAAATCATTACACACTTGCTCTATAGTCCCAGCATGTTTGTCTGAGGTAGGCAACCAAAGTGGTTTTTCATGGTTTTTCCCTAAGGAGATTGGAAGAGATTGGAAGTCATTTCCCTGGCTGGCGGTTTCAAACCCCTTGAGACATGTTTTTCGTGGTGTTAGCAAGTGAAACGACCTGGTAGTACGGCATTGCTCACAGGGTTGCTCCCAGTCCCAAGGTATGTTTGGGGACGAAATTAACTAAAGAGGCAAAATGACCGACTTGATCAAATGTTTTTCCCGCTTTGTGGCAACATGTGGCAACCATCTCCCTACCTAAAACGCAAGAGATCGTCTGAAAGGTTATGGGTGGCAAGACTGCTATCTCTAGTGGTGACATGTAGCACGACACCCCACTACCGGGGTCAATGGCCAATTCCAAACTCAAAGGGTTAGATTCCACACTTGGTGGATTTGAATTGCAAAGTTCCTCTTAGGTGTCCACATTGAAATGATCAACACATCAACATCAACCCCCAGAAACTTGCGACTCACCCGTGCCTCCCATTTGAAAACGTCCCAACTGGAACCTGCGAATGGGTTGGGCAGTCAACTTGGAGGAGGTCAACCCCGGAGATGGTCCGAAACTCTGATCAATTGGGCGGCCCCTTTTGAATGGTGACATCGATCGTGCAGCGGATGCACGAGGTGCTTGAAATCCACCAAGTGCGATGCAGTGAATATCACAAACAGCAATGGGGGATTAAGCAAGAATTTGGTGAAAACATGCGAAAACACAAAATCATGCTAGTCAAAGCCCGGAAATGACAGAGTTCGAAAAACAATAGAAAATCATGAAACAACCAACCAACAATGACCAACATAGTCGAAACTACAAACTCTCTGAATTGGCTCAATATCAACCGTAGATTTGGGACCGAGAATTTGCGAATTGCAGATGGGCTTTTTGTTCTGTTTCGTCCCTATGATTGATCACCATCACCGACAATCAGTGAGAGACACTGATGAGTATGACACAATTAGATAACATATACTATAGATAACCATCATGGCTGCCAATCCCGGCCCAAAATCTACTCCAGATAGGCGATGTCACCGGATTCACCGTAAAATCCCATATGGAGAACCTCCAGGTTTCAAGTCTGCAACTGCTCGAGCACAATGCGGCCGACTTTTTTCGCAAAAGGTATTCGGAGGGTCGTACTTCCGGTCGGACGAAAACTGATTGGGGGTTGTGCGAATGTCACATCGTGAGATACCGATGCAGAGATTTTAGAAAAATGGCGAGAGAAAGACATGACGAAAATGTACGGAGAGTCAGTCATTAAGGAACTATTCGGAACCTACAGCAAGGGCTCCTTCCTGTGATATTTAAGGCGGTTTATGATATACATCATGCCGACCACGAATGTTTGGGGGCCCGGGGACCGGTCGGGATGGTGGGCAACCAAGGTCCCTTCAGAAATGATCTCACTAGATGGTTTTCCAATCATCTGACCTAGTAGAGAAATGGTGTTTCCCCATCCCATACTGAAACACGTGAGGAAAGCCCAAGTGTTGCATTCTAATGCCTAAGCGAGGTTCAGAATCCTGGAGTTGTACACTGGCTCAGCAGATGATATCCCAATCTGTGTTGGGTAGCTCTAATATATGGTAGATCCCCATGTTTGTTTTCTGAAAAATCGTGTTTGAGTCATATCATGATCATGTCTGTTCATGCTTTAGTGATGTCCCTATGGTCCGTCAGGCTCCATCTTAGCTTGTGTGAAATCCTTGTCTCTGCTGGTCAATGTCCTGGTTTTTCTATGATCCATTTGGTGAAAGGAACAAACTGAATATGATATGGCCCAAAATATTGTTCACATGGTTCAATATAGCAAAACGCCAATCTTGGGGCGCGATTGGTACAGGATGTGGCCCTGAGCTATGAATTGATTTTTTATGTTCATTAACCTATCCAAGCGTAGATATATCTATTCTAAATCTTAGCTAGCTCAAGTACAAACAATATTACCTGTATCATTTTGGGGCCAATTCTTGCAACCCATTGTTGAGCCATGCCCAAAATAAGCCATTTGCACATCCCTTTGCGCTCAGATTCCAAGCGACTGCGTGGAGCGCATTCTTCGGATGCACCGGCAGATCGGCGCAGGCAGCGGAAAATCTTAAAGTTGGAGAAACTGCACCAGAAATATCAGCGTTTAACATCGTTTAACATGTGGTTTTATATCATGTTGTATGGGTATGGGTATATCCTGTGGTTACATGGGTATATGACGGTATATGGGTATATGATCACATGGGCAATAGTATATATATATATACTTATATATTGGAATAGTATACTTTTTTTTGTCTCCAGCTATGGTTGTCTTGAGTACAGTTGTATGGGTGTCTGAACCTATGATCTAATGGTTAGCCAATAGTATATGCTAAGATGCAACCCCATCCCATTTTCCAGTTGTCTTGGGTTTATATGGATTGGCTGTACAAGTATCCTATCGTTAAAGGGTATAGCCGATTAAAATAAACCATAAGAGGGATATAATGATACATGGGGATATAATGGGAATAATGAACAAATGATGATAGCCAATGATTTTCAAATAGAGTTTGGTATTAGGTATCATCTTATATATGAAGGGCACACTGCAACCGCTAAATCCAATGGGACCTAGAAAAATGAGCCATGCAAAATAGCCCGGTTTCCCGTCTCATGAAATATCTGTTGGTTGATAGGTTTCCCTACTATGGGTTGTTTATAATCGCCAATAGAGTAGGTATAGTATAAGTCCATATATTAACCAATCAACCAGGTATTTCCAATGGCTCAGTTGTCTTGGGTTTCTATTCTAAAATCAACCACAAAAGGAATGTAGTGTTAGTGATATATGGGGACAGAATGGGGATAATGGGATATACAGCCCAACAATCAGATTTTCGGGTTTGTCCGAAAATAAGGTATACCCCCAAAATCAACTCATTTTCAGACAAACCCATATCAGACTTAGCCTCCACCCGCTAACAATGGGTAGTGAAGGTTAACAGGAAAATACTAAAGAGATGACACTTCTTAAAGAGGTCACTGTTAGTTGTTTGAGGCTGTGTCCAAAATACACATCCGTTCATCGGTTGTACCATCCTCTATCGAGTGTGCATCCGATTTGACTTTGATTCATCCATAAATAGAGTTTCCGGGAATTTCTGTGGACATTCTTACAAGCCACGGGTTCCTGTGGTGTGTGCCCCGAAGCTATAAATGGAAATCTGTGTATATATATATATATGATTATATATGTTATATATATATATGTGTATATATATGTATGTCCATATGCATACAAACGATGGGTTTGATCCCAACTTGGCGGGTGTCAAAAACAAGTTATAAGTTGTTTGCCTCTTTCAGATTCTGCAGTGTTTCTATTGATAATCCATGGTAGTTCTACTGTTGCTTTTTGGAAATTCTCAAGGGACAAACCGTGTACAGAAAATGATGCTGGATGAGGAACAATAAACCATCAACACACTCAACAAGCTCCTGATTGTTTTTCGCACTGCCCGCTATCGCAGTAAGCGAGTTTGGCAATCTGTGTGAAACTGCACATAAAGCGCACTTGGAAGTCAGTTGCAGTTCATGGTTCATACGGGACCACCCCCAAACTTCAAGTGCTGGTGGAAATAACGATATCCAGCTTAGCTGTAAGTCATCGTCCAAACTCCGTGAAGAATGCTGTGTGAAGCGTGACCGATAATGATCAGCAAACATAATAATAATAATAATGAAAATAATAGTACTCATAATAATAGTAGTAAAAATGATAACAATCACAATAACCATATTGATTAATAATAACAATAATAGCAATAAAAATAATAACAATAAAAAAATAATAGTAATAATAATAACAGTAATAATAATAATAACGATAATAAAAACAAATAATAATAATAATAATAATAATGATAATTATACTAAGAATGATAATAATAATGATAATAATACTAATAACAATAATACTACTACTAATAACAATAAAAAAATATAATATATAGTAATCATAATAACAATAATTCGAACAATACATGTAATAATAACAATAACAATATCATAATGGTGATCATCGTCATCGTCATCGTCATCATCATCATCATCATCATCATCATCATCATCATCATACGTAGTCTGGGCTCACAAACAGCGTGCAGGATACCCCAATGAGAACCATTTCCGCTCAGAAATCTAAGTTTACCCAGTAGCAGGCTATAGCTGTTCCATGCTGAGTCATGTTGAGTCATCCAGATCTGGCTGTATCTGCAAAAGTTATCATACTTAACCAACATGAAAGAAGCTTGCAAGGAACTTATTCGGGTACCATGAGGCACCCCTTGAAAATGATTTTAGAGCAATAAACCCCGGTTTCTGATAATCCACTACGAAAATGGTACCGCCAAAATTTGACAGCTGAGGTCATTTTCATTATGGATGATCTGGGATGAAGCGCTGGTTTTCTGATCCTTGCTATCTGCTGCAGCTAGTGTTTCTTGCTCTGAAATCAAATGGCTTCTTGGAACGTAAAGAACATGACATACTACCGTGATAAATGTGGGCAAAAGCCCCTTGTTAGACACTCCACAATGGTTTGGGGTATCTTGGACATGTTTGTTGATGTTTGATGCTACTTTCCAGCCACTGTCAGCCGCGTCTTCCAAGCAACTGTCATCCGGAAACAGCCTTGCCGACAGCGAAATATCGTCGCGTCCCGGGCCCTTTCCGGCTGAGAGTCCGTCTCGACGGCAGGGGCACAGTTGATGCATCAAAATGGCAATAGTTGGAATCTAGGGTCAATGTTCAACCCCAAACTTAAGATTTAAATCTTTACCTCCTGTTCATTTTCTGTATCTCTTGAAGAATCAATGATTTTTCCTAAACATGAATGCAGGATAATCCAGTTATACTATGTTATACTAATACCTGACATCAAATAAACATACGTAAACCATATATTTCATATATCATATATCTCAAACAAACTGCCTCTTGATTAATTGACAGCATTTGGAAACGGATGGAAACGATTCTTGAGATCCCCCTGTGTGGAAAACCTTCTAGTGGTCTTGGGCGAAAGGTAGGTTTGATGGTCTTGTGCCTATCTGTACCTAAGCCTTTCAGCAAGTGCCATTGATGTTTGGATTGTTTGTTCCGCTTTGGGACAGCCTTACATAAACATCCCACTAAGGCAGCACAAAATGACCTGACACATACCCCTTGTGATTTTTTTTAATCGTCTATATTTATATTTAGGGTGGTCGTCAACACATGTTTTCTGAGGTAAAGTCATTCGTAAACATCCAATTGGGGTTGAGACCCGGGTTTACGATCTGTTTTTGGGTTTACCACAAAAAATCGGCGTTAGATGATTTTAGATTGTAGACACTATTCTGCTGACTATTTTTCTCCAGCATACGTTTGCTGCTAAGCACAAACAAAGTAATCCATGTTGCCCTCTTGCCTGTGACAGCGCTGCTGCCCGCTATCTTTCGAATTCCTTTTTGTGAACCCCAACCGAAAAAGGGAATACGGATAATGTTAGTAAAGCAATGTGATTTTGATGGTTTACAAAGCTTATAACTTTTACCCATACAAAATTGTCAATTTGGGGAAGGATGCCTCCTAAATTTTCCTTGACTTGTTCTATATATCTTTTTGGGAATTGCTATCATCCACGAAAAATGCACGCACCTTCCCCACCGTGGGCTGAAAAGCCATAGTCCGTGGAAGCCCCGCAAAGCATGTGAGGCGAGAAGTTGATCTGATCTTAAAGGCACAGTTGAAGAACTACTTGGCTTAGTATCTACTTGGCTTGGGATCTAAGTGGCTGCTTATTTGCATAAATAGTTGCATTACATTGCATTTCATTGCATTACGCTTGTAATTTGCATTTACATACATATTTATGGAAATAATGTGTTCTATATATACAATATCATACAATATGATACGTCTTCGAACTGTTGTTCATACGTTCACATCTACTTGAATTATCCGTATTAAATTGCCATTATATAGCAGGTGCAACACTTGAATATTCAATGTTGATCCAGTTTCACCACACTGTGCAGAAGATCCCAAACTTTTCGCCTCCCAAAAAGTTCACCCTTCCAGTTGTGTTTCGGAGCCAAGCCCTGGAATCACTGGTTTTTTGCACCCATGGCGCTGCACACGCGACGCGACCACGCGACCAGTCGCTAGTAGTTTCAAGGGTCTCTCAGGAGAACTGGACGACTGAAGATTTCCATTGTGAAAATGGGCATCCTAGAAATGATGGATATACCCTCTGGTGAACTAACATAGCTATGGAAAATCACCATGTTTAACGGGAAATTCAACTATAAATGGCCATTTTCAATAGCTATGTTAGTTTACCACAGGGTACCAATAAAATGGACTGACGTCACAGAGATCATCTCTTGCTTTTTCCTCACTTCCATTCTATCTGATGCAGGATTTGTTTGGGCTCATCAGTCTTTTTCATTCAGATTCTTGGTGGAGAACCATGGAGACCCCCTGAACCAGCAGGTGCTATGATTTAAAAAAAAGCAGTCGCGGGCATGTAGTGCCTGCCTCACCTGCTGTTTCTCAGACTTTGAGTTGATTCAAGCAGCTGGATTTCGTCCAAAAATCTGGGAGAACTTCAAATTCATCCCAGCGCTGCGGACCTATGGGATATTCATAGTATATGGAAAATTTCCTAAAATGGGGGGGTTCTCCAAATCATCCAAAATTCGACTAATTATAGTAGGTTAATGTAGTTTATTTAGTATTGAAACCTATGGCTTTGAGGATCGCCCATTTCAGGAAAACCCCATATATTAATGGATCTGGATCTGCAACCAGAGAATTCTATAGAATTCTTGGATTCGTTGGGGCCTTGACCAGGAAATACGGCTGCAGGAGATTCCCTGGTGGAGCAAATTATGTCATCAGCAAATCAAGGCAATTGCTGTTGCAATGTTTTGCATTTGGTTCAAGAGCTGAAAAAAAATCCAACTACTGCGGTTTCCAAATCCTAGGGGATGTGGCGGGTGAACAACAGGACAATAGCTGTTGAAGGTTCAGGTACCCTCTGGTAATCAAACGTGGCAATGGAAACTCCTTTATATCAATGGAAGATTTAATGGGAAATCTATCTATAAATGGTGGATTTTCCATTGCCACGTTTGATTACCGCAGGGTAGTTCCGACTCCCATGTTTTCATCTTTGAGGCGATACATCCAGAACTGTTAAAACGTCCGCAGGTGCGGTGTGCTCGGAGATTTTCTTCAAAAATGTCTCGACACTCAGGGTATAGCCTGAAGAGCTGGCCCAAAGTGATGGAACATTGGGGTTTCCTACAATGGGGGTACCCAAAAATGGATAAAAATGGATGGTTTATAATGGAAAATCCCAAACAAGAATGGATGATTTGGGGGTACCCCTACTTTAGGAAACCTCCACATGTTGTATGGAGGGTCCTTCCCCCGCAGAGTGGAAAGTGTTTTGGGGACTGCTCCAGGTATGACTGCCTTTGACACTGCAAATTTCAGTTTTAGCTAGTGTGGTAAACCCAACAATAATAAAGCATCCACAAAATCACCATAAATGGCTGGTATAAACCATCCCCAAGTGATAGGCTGATTATTGGCTTTACTACATGATTCTGAACTCTTGCCTGATCATGACTTGACTGCGTCATGTAGCGTTATCCAAGTGGGGAGAACAGAAAACATCATAGCTATAGTTGGTAGCTAATTACACTTTGCAAAGGGACAAAAAAATGCACTGTTGGAGTGCTTGGGATATTTCATCGACCAGATTGTCATAGATCATCATGCAGAACAACTTGCCCAAGAACTCGTTGTTGTGAAATGAATTCTGGAAAAAAGGTCATGCAAGACACCAAAACATCCAAACACATCCTGTTATGGGCTCAAACATGGCGCGACAATCTAGTCTAGTTTGAACACCGTTGGCACCACACCATTGAATTGTATGGAGTCTAGTTACCATAGTTACTGCAGCTCTATTGAACTCTGTTGTAGTTTCTATTTATATGGCCAATCTTGGCTACCCTTCAAAAACAAACCTGGTTTCACCTCGCTGCATCCAGATGGAACAATCAATGGATTGGTTTCAGGGAAGATCTACACGAACCCTAGGTTTTTTTTTTTACCAACTCTTCAACTCTTATAGGATTTTCCTGCAAATTGTCCCTTTAACCAATCCATTGATAAAAAAGATTTGAAGATTAGTGAGTATGAAACTGGTGGGGTTTCCCCAGTGGATTTGACCCCTACTAGGCTACTAGCCAACTGCTTGGATGTACATCCCACCCAGGATCCGTGGTTTTTCATCCATATATAAGCCATAGAATCCCGTAATGTCAGTGGGGATCTTCCATATATAATTGTCTTTTTGGACCTGTTTACTAAGTGGGACCCGCAGCCCCAACCATAGAGTACGATCTATATATATATATACATGTTGTATCATAAACGAAAGAGTGAACCTATATTCACTATATCGGTCAAAACCTCTTAATATACCATCTCATCCATCCATCTGTTTTCAAACCGGAATTTCCATGATGTTATATTTATTATTACCATTTCATCCATCTAAAAATCATCTATCTTCAGATTAACAAACATAGCTATGGAAAATCACCATTTTCAATGGGAAAATCCACTATAAATGGCCATTTTCAATAGCTATGTTAGTTCACTGGAGGGTAAACCAACATATAAAGCCAACCAGCTCTTGATCCAGCGGGGATCCCCCAGCCTAGTCTTCATAGATCTCCGGCATCGCTGCCTACGGCAAAACGTTACGGAAGTTCCGCGCTGTCTCTGGGAGATGTGCCACGGTGGCCAGTAAGCCATTTAACATTCAGCTATGGCATAGAAAGTCGATTTATAGATGATTTACATTGATCTATATATCATATCCTATAAAATCATTGCCTATTTTTGAGAATGTTCTATCAAAAATGATGAACATGGTCTATTTGTAGATGAACTACTGTACTTAAAAAATGTTGTTTTCGATATGTTAAATTACCAGAAGGTACACAGCATCTAATTCCTCGAAACATGGTTGCAAAACTGTGAGAACAAAACATCTTTAATTAATGGGATCGTGCAATCTAAAAATAAGGGACTGTCTATACCCTGACAGGTTGGATTGCTAGTAAACTCTGAAAAGGAGGTGATGGTACAAGTATGATTCAATGGTGAACCCGGAAAAAATGATCAATCTTGAACCAGCCATGGCGGGGGGCAACAGTTCACTTGCTTGAGGCCATGCCCAAAATATCCACGGCTAATCATCCTGCTCGAGCAGTGTCAACGCCCTTACTTGGGTCCCTTTTCACTCAACCACGCATTTCCTGAGATTGAATATGACGTGATCCACTTCACAAGCCTCAAATCCTAATGCTTGGCTGGGATTTGAAAAAAATAGGTACCAACAAACCAAACACATGCATATTCCCTATTAGATTCTTCAAATGTTGGATTCACCAGAAAACATTCATATATATCCCCAGATCTTCAAATGCTGGATTGCGCAGAACAAAAATCATCCACTCAGCACATTTTCGTTGATGCTTCCCTCGCTTCCAGCGTGCCCAGCCTGTAAGACCTGTGCTTGCATTTGCCGAAGATCCTCCCGAAGCCATTGGTGACCCCTGAAGAATTTCTGAAATCTGGACCAATAATGAAGAACAATGTCAAAACTCAAAAAAAAAACCTATAAATCCAATGGATTTACAATGGAGTTTGCAGCAATTGTCCCTGATCCAAACATCAAATCAATGACCCAGCTACTTGATGGTTCCGGATCATCCTCTTGGGAAATATATTCCAAACCACTATGCCATGTGCCTTCATTCTGTCCTACTCTTTACAACATGGCTTCAGCAGTTCCCTCATCTCCAATGCAGATTTGTCTCAAAAATAGGAGACCCCAACATACCCCAACAATATCATGGTTGGCCATCATTTTCCCCGGTCGAAGTTCCATACCTCGGGTTTTTTCGTCGCTTTTGGACCAACTATCCCAGTCTTCCTCCCCTGGATTGTACTATTCTTATCCCCAATAAACCAGTATAATCCCCTATTGGCAATGGTATGGTGTAGACATCCTCATTCTGGTAAACCCAGTGCCATAAACCATCCTATTAACTAACCATGTTTATTTACCAGTAGTACCGCACAAGGCGGTGGCGGAAGTTTCAAAAATGGTAAACCTATAGGAGAGGTTCGTTGCTGTGACTGATGGATGGCAGAGCGAANAGGCGGTGGCGGAAGTTTCAAAAATGGTAAACCTATAGGAGAGGTTCGTTGCTGTGACTGATGGATGGCAGAGCGAACTCACTGATGGACCGACAAGTGATTGGAGCGTCGGCCTATCTATCTGTCTATCTATCTGCCTGCCTAACTAACTGACTAACTGACGAACTGACTGACTGACTAAGTAACTAACTAACAAACT
>BGPT01000850.1:22933-46511 GCA_003297045.1 Symbiodinium sp. clade C Y103 | reverse complement strand
TCATCTCTGATCTTCTCACTTCTGACTTTTCTCACCTCTGCTTTTCAACTGTCCATATTGTCGGAAGTTTCACTTCTAAACTTCCTTCGATGAGTCATGAACAACATTCCCGCTGCTAGGGTTATACTCAATGCCATAAACCCCAATTGGGGATTGTTACTTGCATTTGGGTTTCCCACACTATTAACCATTATTGTCAGCTATTCACCACTATTAACCGTTGTTAACCACGATTGCCTCTGTATTTCTAACGACTATTGACCATCATTCCGTTGCCCCATCTTTGCAATTCCCCTGGACTTCTATTCCAACGCTGGCGCAACGCCTATCAATCCCTCTGTTTCCATCGCTGTATTCAGAGTTTTACCAACCAACGAGGGTATTTCCGATCATGGCTTATCTTATATGTATATTATATACATATATAGATACCCTGCCAAAAATCAAACGTGTAGTTCTGCATGTTCTGCAGTGTCAATTAGTGTGTATATTCTATCTGTTCTATTAGTCCCCCCTCAAAATGGCATTTGATCATCGTTAATATTACAGTATTCCCCCCTCAACAAAAAAGAATGATCACAAAAACTGCCACTTTTTAAGACGGATCTTTCATCTACATCGTTTTCGGCACGTTTTTGTATCCGCCTCCCCTTCTCCGTCCTCCTGCGGCTGCGGCACGTTGACGTTGCCGTGCATCACTGCCCCACTCTGGACCGGTTGCACTACGCCCTGGACGCCCTGGACGCCCTGGACGCCTTGCACCACGTTGCCTGTCCCGCCACAGAAGGCGTCGGTCCAAAAGGATTCTCGGTTCGAGTGTGACAATCCCGATATTATTGTATGTGTATATTATAAACATATGTATATATATATATATACATACTATGTACATATGAGCGATCGGCAAAACCTCAATTGAAAAATTGGATCTTCCAGACTAGGTTATCGTTTTTGGGAGTTCGCTATATCGTTTTTCCAATAAATCCTAGGTTATCGTTTTTAGGAGTTCGTAAGAGCCCTCGAACACATACCTAATACACGGAGAGTTTAGCCTATTGCTCATATAGATATAATATACATATAATAATTTATATTATATGGTATAATCCCTTACACTCATCAACCAACAGAGGTTTAGCAGCCACTGCGCAGATCATATCGGAGAAATCCAGCATTCCGCAACATCCTGACTCCCATTCTTGTCATGCGGAAATCCCAACTCGGTTTACCCAATCTTGTCAGCTGGAGAATGTGCTTATAGCCGCAATGCCCCAGTCATGTGGGTTCAATATGGGACTTACCATGGCTTACTGTATTTATCCTTATTTGTCATGTTGGATCGTTATCCCAAAGGGGGAAATGAACCATATTTGGGTCTGAAAATGTCGTGTACCTCTAAATCCATTGGTTCATCCTAAAATTATCCCGATGAAATGGCTATAATTGCTTGTATACCCTATTTTCAGACAAACCCATTTGAAGCAGAGTAAGTTGCCATGGTTGTTAATCGGCAACTAGATGGGATGCACTTCCAGGCAGCTGTGGCTTTGTGAATGATTCTGGTGGCGCAGCTCGGTCGCCAGGTTGGGCGTTTGTGGAACTTGGGTACCTCAATAAAAGCAATTCTCACAGGAAAAATCATCAAGATAAATTTAATAAACTATCGGAATTGTGGGGTACCGTATTTTTTGTTTGGACAACCTCCTTGCAGCTCAAACCCACCAGTCATGGTATTTGTTGAGATGATCAATGAACCGCCAATCCCAACCAAAAAACGCACACGAACTGACCCTTAAGAAGTACAAATGTTGTACGGATAAACGTGACAAAAGATGATAAACATGAATCTTTTAAACATGAGAAATGTAGGGGATGAAAACCCACCCCCCTCAGTGATGACCCCTCCAATAACCGAGGCTGTTGGTGGGATCCAACCCTTCCCCGCACCTTGCATCACTGGCACAGATTGCTTCATGAGATATGGAACCCCACCATTCATCTGGCGTGGCGGAGTGCGGGGATTTTTCTCATCGAAGCTGAATTTCCAGAGGGAAGCAAGGTGGTGCACCAGAATCCCATTCATCCCATTCATCCCATTCACTTGTTCGACATATTTACCAGGACCACCCGAGTTTAGTAGTGAAGCAACTTGGCGAACGACCTACAACACCACCTTGTAGGGATTTTGAGCTAAAGATCCACACAAATCCCAAAGGCCTCAAGATGTGTAAACCCTCATCTACAAATTTTGGGCTAGATTCACGCAGTTTTTCCTTGAGACAATGAAAGACCAAATGACCACGCCTTTTGGAGGATTGAACCTCAACTTCATGAATTAAATAAACCTCTAGAGCTAGGTTGATGTGTATGTATAATATATACATACACATACATGTCTATCTATCTACCTACCTATCTACCTTCATATCTGTCCATCTTCCGATCTGTCTATCCATCCAACTGTCAATGAATCAAGAAATAGTCAAAATATGTTCATCATGGTTC
Source organism: Symbiodinium sp. clade C Y103 (assembly GCA_003297045.1). Lineage (NCBI taxonomy): Eukaryota > Dinophyceae > Suessiales > Symbiodiniaceae > Cladocopium > Cladocopium sp. clade C. Next base: position 44,006 of record BGPT01000850.1, on the reverse strand, counting down.
AGGTCTACGGTATACCGGTATACCAAGGTATACCCCAGTTCGTTAAGTTTAAGCCTTCTTTGTGGAACAGCAAATTTTGGCTACACTCAGGGGGCATCGTGGTCACCCGTTGCGCATCTGCTATGGTTCCCCTTCCCCAGCCTGTTGAGGAGCCATCATGGTCTGTGGCACCAACATCATCACTGGCACCACTCCTTGCCGGGACATGAAATCCACACCAAGGGACCCTTGGCAAAAACATGGTGGGTCAACCCCCTCCCAAAGGCTACCCAAAAAAATCCTGGTACAGCTGGATGCTTCTTCCCCCATATGGTAAAAAAGTAGGTTTTGACCCGTCCCCAGATGGTCAATCTTGGCCAGTTGCTAAATGCAAAGGTGTTAACCCCATGCCATAAACAATCCCATTCACCAACCCATGGCTTGAGGTCATAGTAGACACCATCCCAAGTATTGCTTATTTCTCAACCATAAAGCTCTGTTGGGGATGGTTTATTGTTGGCCTTGCCACATTCTATCTCCCATTTATATCTGCAATCAATCTATGTAGTTTGACCTGGCCAAGGTTTATCCCAACAAAGTGAGAAAACTCAGAGAAAATCGGACGACACATACGGGTTGGGTGGAAAACGTGTCCTCTTTGAAACCACGAATCGGGTTGAATGGTTGCCAACCCACACTGTCACAAAAAAACAAGCCAAAGGAAGGATCGTTTTGGGCAACAGATATGCCACTTGCACAAGATATTCCCTGAACCAATCCCACAATCTGGACAATTCACAATCAACAAGCGGTTTAGGGCCACCAAGATAGAGCATCGTTTGTTTATGAAGATTGAACGGTTGAGACAGCTACAACCCTCCATCAACAATAGGGATTCAAACCTCGAATTTACGGGAACCGACGAGGAATAGGGATCTGATATCAACAATTCTGTAGTAAACTCATCCAGAATAACTGACTTGTTGTTATTAGTGTCAACCCATCCCCAAAAAAAGGCATAGCTAAATAGCTAATTGCTATCATCATCACCGGCAAGAATGAACATGTACAATAAGTATAATATATGGATGAAACAAAATGAAATATGTGAAGATTCACTTCAAGCTGAACTGAAACATACAAGAAACGAATTTGGGATAGTTGTGCCCCTACAATTCTCATCATTCATCCTTCCAGTGACGTCTTCAACAGAACCAGCCTTGGTTCGGAGCCATGTTCGGAGCCATTGCCCGGCCTCGGACCTGACATAGCCGTGGTCTGGCTGGAAAATCCTTCAAAAAAAAACATGTTTTAATATGTTTTAATGGAAAAATCATAGGAAATTATGGGGAAAATATGGGAAAATCATCGAACTAAATAGGATAGGGGAATTTCCAAACATGCTATGTTTGATTGCCACAGGGTACTCAATAAGTTGCTACATAGCCACAATGATTCGGGTAGATTGGGGATATATCCTGACGTTTGTGGATTAAACGATCATGTGATTGGGAAACTTTTGGTAGCTCCATGGCTCACGATTTAAGAGTGATTTGGATACCCACAACTCCTTAAGCTCCCTCCCAGCCACCAGACAGCAAAATCCCATGGTTGACAAGTGTCAATACATTTCTTCGGGTCTACGGGTCGCACCCAAATGGTAAATTCGCACATGGATGTACTCTTCTATTTGCCACATCACAAACATGAGTTTTCAACTCTTTTGAAGCAATTCTAGCCAGAAACGCCCCATATTCCAAAGCGTTTCACATTCCATGCCAAAGTGAAAATAACTTAAACATGTAGAAACGTAGTATGCGTGCACTCTGTGGTATGCGATGACTGCTCTGAAGTGAGCTCCCACACACAAGTCCCACACACACATATGTGCGCTGAAGATGGTGAATCAATTTGTTTTTTTTTTGGGGGGGGATACACCAAAATGTAGCCTGTTTAATCGAGAATACAAAACTAAAAGAAACCACGGGATCTTGGGGTACCCGATTTCCAGACAAACCCATCCAAACTAAATCATACATTGTTGGCTTTATTTATAATGTATATATATATATGTGATTATATGTGTCCCATTATATCCCGTAAAATGGTTGGGTTTAGACCTCATCCGCGTCATGGATGACCACAACGGAAAGTTTAACGGTTGACCCATGATGACTTTGAGTAGGAAACCTCCATATGAATGTTTCCTAAAATGTGGGTACCCCTAAATCATCCATTTTGATGGAATTGCCATTACAAACCATCCATTTTGGGGATCTTACATTTCTGGAAACCTCCATATATACACATATATATATATAATGTAATTATCTATATATATATAATTATGTATAGATATATATATATACACCTGCTGTAAACCCAACGAAATTTGGTTTACCACCTTAGCGACCACGACCTGGGGCACCACCCTGAGGGGTCATCGAAACGGAGCCTGGTCCATGGTGGTCGCTCGCCGATTGGGGCCGAACTCAGCATCCGAGTTAGCGCGATGTCAAGGGGCCAAGGACCAAGATTATGGGGAGAACAAAACAATTTTTATGGGGTGAGCCACAAGAAAACCACAATTTTTACGGGTACACACGGAGGGTCGGTCTACCTACCATAAATTGATGAAGCAGAATAGGAAGTTAACTCAACCAACTTACCTCTCTAGGGGGGCACCACAGTGTATCATTGACCAGGTAATTGTAAAGATATATTGTGATATACCGATATACCATGATATACCCCACAAAAATAGATACTATCACCCTGCATTGATCTTGTATCATTGCTAGGGGCTACTACAACAAGATGGCGGCTCCCCAAGCCACGGTTTCAATACGAAGTTATGGTCTAGTAACTGGGATGATTTGGGGGTAGACCTATTCTCCGAAACCTCCATTAAGTAAAAAAAACAACCTCAGGGTATCGACCAAGAATTGCTGAGTTGGCTTGCCAAAAATCTGGCTGGGGGCCGACTGTTGACGAGAAAGGTTGGGGATTCAACCTCGAACCAACTGAGCATTACCAACATGGCTTAGATATTCCCCAATCATGCTTGATTTAGAGGGGTAATAGCCCTTCGAGGTATGTGAAAATCATCTACTATACAAAATCCACCAAGAATCGTTTACCAAAAGAAGTTGGGAATATGAACCGCCCATTGATCTGGTCGGTGGGTCAGTTTGCCCGCCCATTATTATTGAGGAGGGTGATGGTAGAGAAATAAATAAAGTATGTGGAGATTTTGCCAACAAGAATGGGACATATTACAAGTCAACCATATCACTGTGGTTTTATCTCCCATTGGTGCTAACATAGAATGGTTGGTTTAATCCCCATGTCTGTTGCTTACATCCCACATCATAATTTACCAAGCTTCATTCATATCAGATAAAGGTGTATATATATATATATATATATTATGTATACACATAATATAATGTATACACATAATATAATGTATACACATTATATAAATTCTTATAGAAATTATTGTCACTATTATTCTTGCTAGGATTGTTATTACCTATCCTTGTTCTTGTGCTTATGATTATACTTTGACTAGTATATACTATTATTGTTGTTTTTTTATTGTTTTATTCTCCTTGTCAGTATCATTACAGCATAATGTTTGTCGTGTCTTAACGCGCCAATTCGATGCTTGACCATCAGTTACCCCACGATAAAAAATGGCCGGGCCATCCCCCAACCCTGGGATGTCCCGCGGCATCGTCCGTTGCACCAGACATCCCAACACCTTTCTGGAACCTCGACGGAGCCCAATTTGATCATCTGATGGGAATTGAAAGGGAATAGATCTACTAGTTGGTCCCATTGCTTCACGATTCTTACCACATATTCATACCATTTGTAGGGGAACAAATTTTATAGGGGAATGGGTTCACTATATATTCATACGAATCTTCAAGAATTATAGGGGAAGAAATCGTTGGATCTTTGGTGGATTTTTTCGTGGGTGAACACATAGGAATTGAACGAACTTGAACTAATTCATGGGTGAATGGGAATATGTTGGGATATGATATGGAATACCCTCTGGTAAGCTAACAGTTTGCTATGGAAAATCACCATGTTTAATGGGAAAATCAACTATTTCCATGGCCATGTTCAATAGCTATGTTAGTCATTACCAGAGGGTAAATCGAAACGTATTGACATATTATGGGATATAGCTTGATATAGTGGTATATCATTTTGCCATCGGACATGATGGGATATGAATCAGGATATTTTGGGGATATCGGATAAAGTGGGATATATAGGGTGAGCCAATGGGGATGTTACATGATTTTGCTATCGAAATGATGTTTAAGCAACGCAAACAGAGGAGTATGACATATTCTTCAATATCCTATATTCTTCAATTATGTTGTTTGTTCTACATGTGTGGTCGTCCATCTTTCAAGAAACTGTGCATGTGTTTATTGCAGTGAACATGATAGAAAAGCATTGACCCTGCATTTAAACTGCAACAAACGATGGGGATGGCGGGAATGTTGGAGATTTAAGTCATCCACATTGATACAAGCTTCAATCTCGTCTAAATGGCCCTACATCCACTACCAGGGCAGGATAGCACAGGCACAAAATAAGGATTGGTCTGCTAGGCATCTAATCCCATGCGCCACACAAATTTAGGCAAGGACAAGTTGTCTGACATTTTTTGCGTAAGGTAAAGAAACCGCTTTGAGGCAGAAAATCACCTGATCTAATTTTACCTGTGTAATATCCAAGTCAGCTTCACAGGGCCTGAACGTCCACTTATCTCTCCATTTGGGGATGATTTCTCTTACTAGCCATCATTCCAGTGACGTAATCGTGAAGTCACCACAATTGCTTTCTGAATTCAAACGACTGGGTCACATTCCTGGGGAGTTAGTGTTTGTCGATTGGCTTCGCTGATTGATGACGCTCTCAAGTAAACGAACTATGGCAAGAGAAGATCCGGATTGTTTATAGCTATGTACCCTCTGGTTATAGTATTGTTCTTGCTTTGGAAAATGGCCCATTTATAGGTGATTTATTTATGCTGACTTTCCTGTGAGTAATGGTGATTTTGTAGTTGCCTACAGTAAATAATCAGAGAGTAACTCATCTTCAAATGATTTGCTTCTCCAATGCCAGGTTTGTTTACTGGATCGCAGGCATTTCACGAAATAATGACCAAATAATTAATTGGCTGCTATCATCATGCCGTGGTTGTAGCTTACCGATTCTTATGTTTCTTTTTGCAAATCTGTTTGATAGGTTTAATTCTCACTTTGGCTGCTTCCTATCTCTGCTAACTTGTGATTTACTTGCCACCCCACTGAAGCCAGCGGCAAACTCAGCGGAGTCTGGTTCAACATCGATTGATGCTGGGGGTTCAACGATCCATTTATCATCTGCAAGTTCTTCCAAACACAGGCATGCCAGGCACTGCAAAACGAAGTGGGGCATGAGGTGCATGAAGCACAGGCATGCCAGGCCAAAACGTGGTTGCCCATAACAAAACGGACACCCCGGGTGAATACCCTGCCCCTAGCGGCGCTAGCGGGAAAGTCCATGACCCAGTTCAGACCCTGTATCCAAAGGAGAGTATCGTAAACTGATATAACCGGGTACAAGGTGGGGGCCTGCAGTTATGTTTCTTTGTTGAGTTTCACCAAAAATGAATACTGTAGTCTGTAGTTATATCCCTTAACTTAAAAACACCAAAAAAAAACACCCTAGTTAGCAAAGTTATAAGTCAACTTGGTAGGGGGGCACCCACTTTGTAAAACCTGGTAGAAAAATGATGCAAAACGACTGATCCATTTTTTCAGTCGATCACTGAGTCTCCAGGCATTGGTTGAGGTGCAGCGTAATTTGCAGAGCCTGGCTCCATGGGATCCGGTGTGGTCATGTATCCCATCAGGGAATCCTTGTAATTGTTACCCTCTGGCTATTTAACATAGCCATGGAAAATCACCTATAAATGGAGGTTTTAGTGGGAAAATCATCCAAAATTAACAATTTTCCATGGCTATGTTAAATAACCAGAGGGTAACTAATTGTAGTGAGGGTGTACTGTATGATGGGTATAGAAAAACCCATGAGCCTATGGATTGATGATTGATGACCATCATCCAATATTAAGGCAATTGATGTTTCAGTTTTCAGCGGCACATGTATTTGGCCGTGATTTCCAGTCCCTGGATTGAATCAATTGACACGGAAACATGTCAATTCGTTGGGATTTAGATCTCTACCCTTTGTTCACTGAATCATTACAGCTACAAGCATGAATTCATCTGCATCTTGTTCATATTGGAGATCGCACTGAACAAAAACTCAAATTATCATCTGATGCTGGACTTCCGTTTTTCGTAGTCTTTGGATGTGTTTGGCATGGCATTATATTCACATTGTGTGAAGGCATTCTTGTGTGAAGGCATTCGGGTGTGGTACCGGAAGATGTGATGGCCCGAAGTCCAAACAGTCAAAATCCACCGTGTTTTCGAAGCCGTTGGTGAATTCATGTGTGTGGCGGAATCCCTTCTTGAATCCCGATTTTATTTACAAGTATACGCAAGTTATACGCCCAAAATAATCCTAAAGAAAACAATCATGCCCAAATCCCATCCCCCTTTTTTTGGGGGTTGACTCCCCAAACTCAACGACTCACGGCATGCGTCGCACCTGCAGGTGTGGAATGTACTCGATTCCAGGTGGGATCGGGTCCCAAATCTTCCGCCCCAGGATCTTCCTGCGGGATGAGATTCCACCAACCCCAAAAGTGAACAGCCATGGTTCTATGGCTATATTACCCTGTGGTTATTTAACATAGCCATGGAAGCCTTGGCCCATGAACATAGATGATAAAAATGGTGATTTACCTATTAAAGATGATGGATTTTCCATAGCTATGTTAAATAACCAGAGGGTAATACACTATGAATATACCCTCCAGTAATCAACTATGGGACCCTGGGATATTTTGGGGTTGGAAGATGAGTTTCCGCTCAACATATTTTTTTTCGATATCCACTTAGAGTCCTGGAAACTGCACTTCCAAGTAGTTCAATCCGTCGAATTTATAGCACCAGTGATGGGACCTTCATTCCCATAATCTTCCAATACTATCGGGGTTTCTTATGGGAGTAGTATGGGTGTAGTATGGGAATGGGGCTCCATCGAATCGGGGGTCCCTATTCCACTCATCGTTGAGCCCCCAAAAGTAATTCACAAGCCGGTCACCCCATTTAACTATACAATACATACCCCAATTTTGTTGTATCTCAGAGGTACGAGTCACTATCCACCAAAAATGTTGCTGTTTATGTCATCACCAAAATTGTTGTTTCAACGCTTTGACGTAATATAACAACCTATTAATGGTCGTTTCTACGATCCCAAATTTTGGGTTTTCACTGGAAGAATGGTGAATGGGAGTTTTAGCAAGATGGTTCGTCGCTTCTTGTGGTGACATCCCCAAAGTTGCAGTGCTTAACGTCCCAACATTTGATCAGTCTGAACGGAGAACTCATTCCAGAATGAAAGACTATAAGTATATTGATAAATCCACAGTGAATATTCTCTTTGTGGTGTTCAAAGATCTTCAATTAATAATCCATAAAAACATGATCGGTCTAGCCACTTCTTGGTTCTATCCGTATGCAAATGAGCCGGGAATATCTTCACTTCAATAGCCTCCAAGCACATGTTCCTTATTGTGACAACTTGCAATTTAGAGCAAACAACTCACAAATACAGCCACCATTCACCCAAAATTTGGGAAACCCAAACATTTGTCACGTAGGTCTTCAACTGGACTGAATCGATTGTTTAGTTCTCAAACTGATCAGGGTATACGCAGCGCAAGGTGGAGGTACGAGAAAAGGTCCAAATCCCGAGAAGTACCTTTCCGAAAGCAAAACACTTTTGGAGCTTCATTTTTAAATAATCTTATTGGCCGATTCAACCAAAATTGATCCAGATCATTGAAAAACACCCTTACTGAGATAGAAACCAAATACTTTCCTACATATAGCGACATAGATTTGAAGGAAATCACTGGAGATGTATCAAAATATGTAACTGTTCCTTTTTTCTGTATAGCCAGCCTGTATAGCTGTAAATTTACGAGTTCAGCATTTTCCCAGATTTACCCACCGATCATCAAACATGGCTAGCTGCACAATCCCCCCAAAAAAATGGAGGATGTGAAAATCATCTATACTCTCTGGTTGTTTAACATAGCCATGGAAGCCATGGCCCATTTATAGATGATTTATAGCGATTTACCTATTAAAACTGGAGAAAAATGGTGGTTTTCCATGGCTATGTTAAATAACCACAGGGCAAATGAGGTATTTTCCACCGTTCGTCTCGCGGGCCTTCTCTGACCTTCCGGCGGTGTCAGCCGTACTGGCCACAGACGGGGTGGGGCGATCGCCTGCGAGATGAATGAGCCAGGAGATGGTTTGATGGAGGGTATCTGGTAATATGTATCTAGTTATATTAGCCATCTATAATAGTTATTAACAACTATAATCTAGAATCTTAGCCACTAGACTACCCTCTGGTGAACTAACAGTTCGCTAGTGAAAATGGCCATTGAATTCGTGGATTTTCCCATCAAAAATGGTGATTTTCCATAGCTATGTTAGGCAATACAAGAGGGTATCTGGTAATATGTATCTAGGCATGGTATACCCCAATATTGTAATGTTGCTGAGATAAATATCAATTAACTAAGATATCAACCAACTTGGAGGTTTCCAAAGTCATGGAGGTACCTCCAAATCATCCAGGTCGATCAGTATTGAAACAACTATGGTGATATCCCAATAGTTATAGGAATGTTATAGCCCAATGTAGTCATGTTAGTTAGATGATTATAGGTAATTAACCAATATATCAACCAACTTCATCAATCTGGGTAGATTACAATATTTCACTAACCTGAAATGTTCGGCTATTTTGGGATAGTTACACCACTAAAAATCATGCCTTTGAGGTCGCATTGAGATCGTTATAATTTAGGTACATGAATGATAGCCTGATAGCAATAAAAGATTAGAGGATAGAATACAATAGAATACAATAGAATATGTTCTTCAAAAAGTAAATCTCTAAGGTCGTAGTGGTGTCGAGATGGTGCTGTCATCCGGAAGAAATATCTCGCCAATTGGGATTCTCCTCAAGATATTTGTCCAACCTAGGCAACACCTCGAATTTATTTGACGGAATGATGTTGGTCTTCAGTCAACTGACCCGTTGCTGAGTTTGCGCTTTGCGAATGAGGTGTTCTGTTGAAGGACATGGACTTATGGCTAGAAATCAAATCCTATAAAATTCTTTGTCATCACTTGCACGGAGAACTGATGACTGGGGTTGACTATGTAGGACCTAAATGACGTTGTATACCTCACTTCTTGAATTAAGGTAGAATATCAAGTTCCCACACATGCTTGTCTTAAGGGTACAACATGATCAATGGTAGGTCGGCACGTGGACATGGGATCTTGTTCGAATTACACAAATGTCATTTCATCCATTTCAGATGATTTAGGTAGGAGTCCATGGAAAACAAAAAGGAACCCACTATATTTTGCCTTGTCATACCATTTGTTCTCATTCAGAAACCATCTTTGAGAATTGGTTGAAATTAAAACATATGGTCACAGCGGCTGGTGGATGTTTCCAGGCGTTAGCAATTGTGGGTTTAGAACTTTCTACTGGGAGTTTAAAGTTCAAGCTGCCTCATGGATTGTTATATGATATGAAACTGATGAAGGTATAAAGGGTGGTAGAATTCGAAAGTCATCAACAAACCATCATTTATCAAATAGATCCCCATATGTTTGATGGTTACTGATAGTTACATAAATATCCATTGTCACCCATCATCTGGACCCATCTTCAGCCCCAAAACCAGCCACTTCCTATTCATCTTCAGCAGTTCCATGGATCCAGTTACAAGCATCGAAACCAATTGAGCAGTGTGACCTAAACCCGCGCTACACGCGTCGTCCCTGTGTCGTCCTGGCTGCTTAAGAACAACTGTCCCAAATTCATGGATGGTGATAAGCCACCAAAATAATTCCAAATAGATTGGATTCTATTGGTTGGCAGCAGCCTATACAAAATCAACCCAATCAACCCAATCAACCAGAAAATTCATCAACTGCAGATGAAATCCCATCACCTTCCAATAATCATATCAACTTGTCATGGTTCAACGACCACCTGGACACAGAATTGACATCCCCTAAAGGTCGATGCAATTCGTGTTTCCAGGAGGCTAGTTCGATGAGATTGAAGAGATGTGAACCAGGTGTTTCACTGCGTTTCTATCTATCTTGGGGTTGCTATATATTACCACTTGAACATTTCTTGAACACTTGAGTGTCTCAAACGAGTGAACATTAAAAGAAAAAGAACAGAGGTCGCTCTTAATTTTGATACGCCAAATCAATTTGACCATAAACATGCTATAAACATGTCGATCATTTCGTGGGACTTCCAATTGACTATACATATATATATACATGTATATATAAATATACGTCTGGGGGTCAAAACTGGGTACCCCAATAATTGGACGCTTAAAATTAAACATAGACAAGTCAATCTGTGGTCCCCCAAGTCATGAATTTGGACCACCATCTTTACCCGCCTGCTGCCATTGCAGCAGCCTGTTGTTGTGCCTGAGCCTGACAAAAAAGGGATTCGGATGGTCCTGTGGTCCTTGTTTGGGTATGTCAAAGTTTAAGACCTCAGCAAATCAGAGATTTGAATTTAAAATTGTAGTATATTTTGTAGTATTACAGTAACCATCTATTTACCAATCATGTGTAGCTAGTATTCACCATCTAATACCACAGTAAATGGACCATCTAATTATTGGGATACTCAATGACTTGATCCATACCCATTGGTACAAATCACCTAAAAAACATGTGTTCACCCAGGTAAACTGGAGATCTTGACCAAGACTCGGTTTGGAACTACAAGGTGGGCCCCCAAATGCTAAGTTGACGCACAGAACGTGGTTCACTATTGGGTTTATTGGGAGGGTTACAGCTGAAGGGGTTCATAAACCAACTTATACCTAGAGAGGCCCACCTTGTAGGTGAACAGAATGATTTACACTAGATTAGCTAAGGGTGAGCATGATCGACCTGGAGGGCGCTATTTTGTAACAGTATCACAAGCTGGAGGGACTCTTTTCTGTTAAAAGCTGGATGCATGAAAGCTTAAGTTGGATTTAGTTCGACTAAAACTACCCGCTATTTTTTCCCATCACTATTAAACTAAATATTAGCGATCGCAGCAGTATGTCATAATAGTACATAATGAGTTGTTCTTCAGTATTCAAGATAGCAAAATGGAATATCTTCAGAAATATTCCCAACTGCTTGGATTTATGTAGTATTCCCATCCCAAATAACGATTCCAAGGCATCAAAAGCATCCAGGTTTCTTGTGACGTGAGGAACATATCATTTTTGTACAAAAAAAGATGATGTATTGAAACATACCACGCATGTTCGTATATATGATACATGAAAATATGAGGCATCCAAGTATATCGAAACTGTGATATGAGTATCAGTTGATAGTATGTCAAATACTACTCATCAGGATACATGCAAGTAGGCAATTTACTGATCATCGAAATTACTTCATCATAAGCACATAAATTATATATAAAGAATGAAACTCTAGAATTACCCGGTGCAGGGTTCCTAATTAACACGTGCAAGGGTCACATACCTATTTGCCAACCGTAGATAAAATATGATAAAATTGGTATGTTGATGTATTTTGTGAAGTTTCAGACCCTGGAGGCCTAAAAAAGTGTTGCGACTGATGATCTTTGCAGAGGTCCGACTTAGAGATCACCCCGTTGTTTTGAGCCCCAAATCAACCAGGTATTGCTGGCTATCCCTACTACTCCGGGCAAATCACAACAATTCCACCATGCAAAAAAACAACATGTTGTGATGATCATAATGGTTGGGTCATGGTGAGGTTGTAGTGAATGACATTTTGATAATTTTTCTAAAGCTGGCGAAGTGGCTAAGAACTGGTAGATCTCCCATAAAAAATTCCAGTTGCAAGGGATCGTTTGAATGATACATCCACTCACCCAATGTCATCCCCAAAAAACATTGTCAAATATCTCCACTATATATGGTCAATCGGTGGCCGAAATCTCCATTGTTGTGGCTAAAATTCACCATGGTTCGTTCAACCCACATCTGGGTTGAAATAACCCACTATGTATGGCTAATTCGCCCAGACATATGTAGTCAATGTTCATATACATATATAATATATATATATACATATTTAATATACACATACTATGGTAAGCCAAATAGTATACCATCCCCATTCACAAACCATTTGGAGATCATTCTATATCATCCGAGGTGCAGGTATACCCAATAATCAACCTCAATTGAAAATGGTTGATATTTGGGCTTAACCTCATTGCCGATACTGGATGTGTTCCCTACAGTGTTCTAAATATCATCAACATTCAGTAACCATATCATGAATTGCTGGTCCAGCTGGTCAAATACTGTATATCATATATAATGTATATATATATATAAATATGCATATGTATCTCAGTAGATGCCCATGAAATGGTCGGTTTTTTGGGCTCACCACATTACTGGCTATGTTCTGGATAATCGTCAACAACCACTATTGGACTCATACGAGGAGGGTCACCTTTGAGGGAATTTGTTGAATTCCCAGATTACGTGTGGTAAACCCAATGCCATAAACCTCCAATGGCTTGGCGGGTTTCTACAACCCATTTCTGGTAATGCCTTGGGAATGCCTTATTATTGGGTTTCTATGGGCTTATCACATTACATGTTTGGTCATCCATTCATCTTCCAGGTCGTCTGTCTTCCAAACGCGGTACGATGCCGCACCTGCGCTTTGAGATTCACAGCAGCAGGCATTGTGCGGGTACGCACCTTGCTCGACCCAACCGTGATCCCCAAAGATGTCAGTGCATGGGGATTTCATAAGTTATGGCGTACCCCATAAATCATCCAACATTGGTAGTTTTGAATGGGAAAAACCATTGGTTTGGTGTATTGCAATAAATTTGAAAAACACCGACATGATTTTCTTTTTGATGTGATCTTGAAGTAACAGCCTGCGAATTCAACACATCCAATGGCAGATTCAATCAAGAACATGTCGTTATGATTGACGTATTGATCATATTGTATCACATATATTGTATCACATATATTGTATCACATATATTGTATCACATATATTGTATCACATATATTGTATCACATATATTGTACCACATATATTGTATCATATTGTATAATTTATATTGTATTTTTGTCACATGACTAGCAGCTCTATGTTGTCATAAATATCAAAATACGTTAGTCTAATATCACTACACACAAATATAGCATTAATGATTCTATGTGCATGCTCCTTATAAATTGAATCCTGTAAACTCGTCTGGTCACTACTACCAACAACGAATTTTCCATTTGCAATCTCCTGCGTCTAAGATTCGCAAAGCATTTGATTGCTGTGTAGTACTGCGCAGTAGACGTACTTGGATGTTCATCACAACCCATAGGTAGTTAAAGGAACCATCTTTAGATATATTCAGTATGTCCGGCAAGATGTGATATCCTATTCTAACATTCAACACTGCTCTAATCATAAAATATCATAAAATATCATAAACAGTTTGCAACTAGGACTTTCATCCAAGTAGATATGAGAAGGTCAAAAATGTCAAAACATGTCAGACCCTGCGCTCCTGATGAACAACACAAGAATGCACAGAATAGTCTTGTTGCCGATGTTCACCCAACCATTTTGCTGGACAACAATGATCTGCCGGATTGATGGGTTTCGATTGTTTCTGCCCATAACCGTACCTGACACCCCTTCCGGTCGGTTGATTCAGCTTCTCATATATGATAATAATATCGACAGCCATTGATTGGGGCAATTGCTCACGGAATATCCAAAATGGGTATCATCATTGCCATTGATGGGAAGATTATTTGCCTTCTGGAAAGTGCTACTTTTGGGCTCCATTATCTTACTCTTACACCCTGCACAAAAAAGGAATACCTCATATTCACCTACCAGTCCCCAAGTTGGTTGATTCTGGCATCCGAGATACTGCAGGAGCTAAGAGGTGCGGGATGGTGAATTTGACTTGGAACCCAAAGATGGTCAACCGTTGGGGTTCCATGTTTAGTGGATCTTTGAGCTACTCAGAGCGGAAAAAAAAACAACACCTCCCAAAATCACTTCTGGTCGGTCCACGGGGTTCATCTGCCTAGAACATCTGCTCCTAAACTGGGATAGCGTCATCCGGATGAACATATTGTATGAATAGTGTATGTGAAGCATTTGAAAAAACACCAGCCACACAAAGGGTAGCATGTTATTTTCTGGGGTAGAGATTCTTGACGTGAGCAGTGACCAAAATACTCAAACTGACTATCGGGTTTACTGGGGATGATGAACTGTCCCATTGCAGGACCCCTCAACGAGTACTCTCCAGTAATATGTTCACAAAACGAGATGGAAAACTCGCCACGTTCTAAACATCATTTTCCAAAGAGGAGCCCATTGGATTTCATATCATGCAATCAGTGTATTAATTCTACAATTGTTCAGACATCGAAAAGTTCTAGATCATTTTCCAAGCGGGAAACTTTTGGAAATCCATATACTGTAGGTGGTTTCTAAAAAGTCGTGGATCCCCAAGTCACCATGAGTTTCAATATCAAGTTATGATCATCCTTGACTTGAATGATTTGGGAGTACCCCCAGCCATGAAAGGAAACCTCCATATCTTCATTTTCCGGAGAGCTTTCAACTTGTAATTACCGCGTTGATTTCACGCCATGGCACCCACTTGGGATCTTCTCCCAACTCCTGAAATCCCGAGGGATCCGACGTGGATCGAAGGAAGATATGGGATATCCTTACGGAATGCATGGTGATGATCACCATGAAACCTAGTTGGATGTATGTATATATATAATTGTATATATATATATATAGACATATATATATATATAGATGTTAGATGTAAACCATATAGTCACATGAAACATATCACCATACACGTC
Organism: Symbiodinium sp. clade C Y103; assembly: GCA_003297045.1. Taxonomy (NCBI): domain Eukaryota; class Dinophyceae; order Suessiales; family Symbiodiniaceae; genus Cladocopium; species Cladocopium sp. clade C. Next base: position 28,876 of record BGPT01000850.1, on the reverse strand, counting down.
CATAAACCATAGTTGTTAAAGGCAAATATGAATATTCAAGGTACCTTAATTCTACCATATGGAATGGGATATCTACCATATGGAATGTATCTACAATAAATCGATTGCCACAATCTAACTGTTTCACTTTGAATAGCAACTGTTCAATGGTAGCTATGGCTTATGGTAGATACATTCCATACGAAAATCCAGAAAGTTTCACGGGTGAAACTCACCACTGCTTGGATCAATGGATCATGAAAACATGTAAAATTCTCGGGAGAAATCCATAGAAATCCATGCATTTGAAGCTTCACTCAACTATCAGGGGATTTCCAACACTTCTCATGGCATGGCCATCCCCATCCTGGCCATCCCGGAGCGTGCCGTCCTCGTTGTCGAAATCCTCATCGAGTTGATCAAGTTGCGAGCCGTTGTCGACACGTCCCGCCTGTTGCGAAGACTTGACGGAGCCGGTGGAACTGGGACGTGCTAGGTTCATTGGATTTGTTTAAGGGAAAATTTTAACCGGAAACCATGGATTTTCCCATGAAATATGGGGTTTTCCTGTAAATTTTCCCATTAACCAATCCAATGATAGGTAAGTTGGGGAATTATTCGTGAAAAAATACCATAGAATGTCCATAGCCCTCTGGTAATTTAACATAGGAAGCCATGGCCCATGAACATAGATGATAAACATGGTGATTTCCCTATGAAAAATGGTGATTATTGTCCATAGCTATGTTAAATAGCCAGAGGGTAACACATAACATTCCATAATATTCCATAATAAATTCCATGAAACTATGGGGAACATGGGGATTCATCATCCGATTTGAAAAGGATAGGGGATCTCTCACCAACAATATGATGTTTGGGGGTCGAAACCATGCTACCCCTAACACCAAAATAGTTGACAAATGGATGTTCATCCACTTCCAAATATGGTATAACAGTATAACAGGTTTTGATCCATAATGTCAAGTTGCAATTATTAGACCACTCGTAATTAATCAACCCCCACACAGGGAAAAAAACAGCAATACTAAAATGGGCTGATCCAACGGCGGCTGTACCCCCCAATTCATCAACCGTCACACACAAAATCCCATGTTTTTTAGTTTGTCAATACTAGTTCTTTCTTTTAAAAGATTTCTATGGGATTTCTATATTCTATAGGATTTCTATGGGTTTTCTGGATGATTTCTATCAGCTTTCTGGAGGACTTCTATAGGATTTCTATAGGGTTTCTACAGGATTTCTATGGGCTTTGCAATCACAGGCTCAGTCTGCAGTCTTGGTTCAAACCAAATTCTTGGCTAACTTTCAAAAAAATGATTTCCCAAGTGATCATTCTCTTTATTCGAATCCATTTAAAAACCATCACTTTGAGGAGCTCCCAAGCGGTACCCCTCATGAGCCCATGTACCCCCAAAGAATTGGCAGGGTTTCCCCGAATTAACCAACACCCTTGGCCCTTTTGGATTTCTTTTTGGTTTCGAAGGAAAATAAATTGAAAGTAAATTAATATCAATGGAAATCCTCACTAATCCTTAGATTTCTTTTAGGTTTAAAAGGAAAATCGATTGACAGTATATTGGTATCAATTGGAAAGTGATCTCTTGTCACTTCAACTTAGGAGGTCGATTATTTAGGGCTAAAACCTTAGCAGAACTTTCTCCCTAAGTACCTACCCTCTGGGGGGGGGTCGTTTATTGATCCGGACTTGAAATTACCCATATGGGAACATGATGATGAAATATGATAAACCTAAACTACTATACATGATCATATATAAAATTTGTACAATTTCACAAATGGCCAATATTAAGCCAACAGTTACGAGGGGGACGCGACATTGCCATTTGGTTTGTTGGATGCTTGTTGGTTCCCCACGATTATCCCGCCACAAATCCCGATTTTCTTGGATTGGTTGAAGATGATGATGTTATTTTCAGTCCATAAGCACAGCCTCTTCTAAACGCAGCATCTTGGGTGAAGTCATGGTAGGCCTGAGATGTGCCGTTGGCCCTGCGGGTACCCAGGTTCCAGGTGTCATCAAACATGGCAACTTTAAATAGAGGTTTCCTTTCATGGCTAGGGCTACCCCAAATCATCCAAAATAAGACCATTTTAGTATTGAAACTGAAACTGGGGATCCCCCATTACAAGAACCCCCCCAAATATGTGTATATATAAATAACAATATATATATATATATTATAAATAATAATATATATATATATACCATGAGTGTTCTGGGGCGGAGGTTCGGCAAAGGAGCAATGGCTTTTTCAGAAATCGGGCCATACAAACATCTGTGAAATGCAGAAGCAATCAAAGATGCCGGTTGTGAGGTGCATCAATGAAGGAGAACATGTGTATGTTGAGATTCCAATGGCATGACATGAAATCAAACCATGTAAAAAAACAAGGCACGCATGCATGAATAGATGAATGAAACAATGCTTCAATGAATCAACGATTCACTGAATCAATGAATCAATGAGCCACTCAATGAAGGGAACAATGAATCAATGAGCCATGTGACATGATTATCTCAAGACTGACCATGGACATTCGATGACATTCGTCCGTAACTCAGAAGTTTGCGAACTGAACTTCCTTGGATGAAAGGAAGTTGTTAGCTGCGAAAAAAATCGCGTTAAGTTAAGTGGATGATTTTTCGAGTAAGCTATGTTTGATTACTGAGGAGTAAATAAGCAACAAACATGGAGATTCACGCGCATGAAGCAACAAAAATGTGGTAAATATCTGGTATAGCTCAAGATTATTGACCCTAAAAATCGATGATCCTAGATCCAGAAACTGCTTTCTCCCATCCATTGTCCAATCAAAAAGTGGCCTTCATGTAGGTGTAGTAGATCGGAGCGTATACGGGTGTTGAAACGTTGTTTCAGCTAGAAAACCCTTGAGAATCATCCTTGGTGGATGAGAAACATGATGCCACCTAAACCACAGACCCAAGAAGCTACAATATCTTTGTAGTAGCTGTGTATCTTGCCACCCCTTCTGTAGAAAGGCTACAGAAACCCAGGATGTCTCCTTTCCAGAACATGCCAACTTCCACTCACCTTCTTCGTGATCTTTGCCGGTGCCGACCTTTTCTTTCACTGCTTCTTGCTGCGCTTTGTGATGGAGATCTGGGACTGCACGAAGCCAAGACGGTCCATCTGCGAGACGTTTTGTTTCAGTCCAGGGCCTCCAGGGGTCTTCCGTCTCAGCACCATGGAAAAGAAGAGTCGAGACCTTGTTACAAACCTTCTGAGAGAATCCTTGAAAGGAATAAGTTTGGAATAATTGTGTACCCTCTGGGATGACTCTGTTAGTTCAATGTCATTACCAAATGGATGACGATTGGGCCATCCATTTGATGTTTTGGGAATAACATGTTTACACATATGGCCCATTCATACCAAACAAAACAAGTGAATGCAATAATTCATCAAACAAAATTAAACTCATCCAAATAGCAAAGCGGGTGTTTAATAATGATTTACCAAAAATGGGAAATGTTCAATACTTATGCTATGTTTGTTTATCAGAGGGTATCCATAAATACGCATAGCTCCGAACCCCTCCATTCACCACTGGGTAGACGAAGTTTGAAGAATTCCGAATCCAAACCACCCATCTGGTCCCATCTGAACCAACAACACCGTAACCTCATCCACCTGGTCGCTTCGGAGCACTGAGCGCCCCAACGTTTTGCGGTTGGGGGGGTCCTTGGCTCCATTGGTCAAGGTTTACTGGTTGGGGTTATGGGGATCTCTGGGGATCCTCTGGTTTGCTCAAAGATGGCTGGAATATCCATCATTTTCAGATTTTTTTCACAGCTAAAAACCTCCATTTAGTTCGGAGATGTCCCATTGCTGATAAACCATATCTTGCGACTATATGCCTCTTATAATGGTAAATTGGCAAAATTGCGGAGTTGTTTCCTTTGTTGGGGGCTCAATAACTTTGGCCCTTGCCTGAGAATAAATGAACGCGGACCAAGGGATTCTGTTCCGATGTTTTCTTCGATCAGCCCTGTACATCCAGCAATCGAGGGCGCTGCGCAAACATGGAACCCAACCGCAGATCGGAACAAGCAAAAAGCAACACGTGTTGTGTTTGATTCCCAACTTCGATGTTGCCAAACTAATAAAACACACAGAATTGTGTATGTGATCATTGGTTTCCTGGTTGAAATAGCCATTTTATCTATCTCCACATCCATTTTTTGGGTTGAGAGTAGCCACATCCAATGTTTGATGTCCACCCTGTGTCCAAATCTCCATATTGTTGGCAATCAAGCCCCATTTCTCTGGTGTGTTTCATGTTGACCACACCCCGAATACCACTTGTTGATGCTTAAATTACCATGTTTGATAGTGTACCATGTTTGATAGTGCATCAAAAAATATTCTGGTTATGTCTGTTGGTTGATTTTCTAACTATAAATGGTGATTTAATGCTATTTGTTAATGCCTAAATCACAATGTTTGATACAAAATCAACAATGATTCTAGTTCTGTCTGTTTTCTGAGTTCAAGCTACAAATACTTATTACTCATAAACCATAGGTTTTTCACCTAAAGTCAACCAACTGCTGCCGTGCAGCTCGCAAGCTCCCTTCTCGAGACCAACCTGGGATGGGACCTGATGAACGAAAAAGCGCAATGGGATCCTTGGGAACCCGCCTCGGGGTTTTCTCAGGAAGCCGGTGATTAATAACTGTACCACTGGCTCTTATAATTGATTAATACCCAATTATAGTGATTATTTGTTTTAGTGTTCTGATTAATAACATAAAGGAACTATAATAGGGTATTAATCAACTATACCATCTGGTAAATCAACATAGACCCTAAAAATAATCATTTCTTTAGTTGAAACTAATCTTCCAACCCCGATGAATGCCAGGGTCTATGTTAATTTGCTGGAGGGTAAGTTGATAATGGTTATTGAGAACTAAACCATAGTGGCAATACAATAGCCAACAATAACCTGGGGGTGAATAAACAACCTGGGTAACCATGGGGGTTGAAGCCAAAATATAGCCAACAAAGACCTCAGCAGCTAGTGAGTGAATGATCATGCCAATCACCCATACCCAACAGGCTATCATGCCAGCATCTAGCTTCCTACAGCTACAGGATCATCAGCCTAATCCTAATCAAATCATTTTGGGTTGTTGAATTCATATAGTACGTTCAACAAAACTACACATAAGTGTGATTTTCTTGATTTGTAATTGGAAACAATATCTATATAACAATAATGATACTTATGGTTTCAACAATGGGCTGCAGAAACATTGTATTGTGTTATATTGTCTGTTCCAACAATGGTAATCAATGATCTGTCATCAACTGTTCAAGCAATGAACACTTTCACAATTCGTCAATGAAGGGACGGTTTGATAAGTAATTGCCTAGCATCAATATCTACATTGGCTCAACTGACCCACAAAATCACCATGTAATACCGGCAAAAAAACAAATGTACCATAAGAATAGATCCAAATTTTCGATGGCGATTTCTGCCTGGAGGTGCCCAAAGCACCATCAGATTGGGCAACACTTTTTTTCAACCTTGTTTTAATTTTTTTCAACCTTGCCCCTTTTTTTCAACCTTGGATTACTCTTTTTCAACCTTGGCCTACTTTTTTTCNTACTACTACTACTACTACTACTATTACTACTGCTACTTCTACTACTGCTACTACTACTACTACTGCTACTACTACTACTACTACCACTACTAATACCACTACTAGTGCTACTACTAGTGCTACTACTAGCGCTACTACTAGTACTACTACTAGTACTACTACTACTACTACCACCACTACTACTACTACCACTACTACTACCACTGATTTCGTATGGATTTCATGACATGTCTAATACTACTACTACTACTACTACTACTACTACTACTACTACTACTACT
>BGPT01000850.1:169-17863 GCA_003297045.1 Symbiodinium sp. clade C Y103 | reverse complement strand
AGAGGTAGCGAGGCAAGGTTAGAAAAAAGGGTTCCAAGGTAGAAAAAAAGAGGCAAGGTTGAAAAAAAATAACGCAAGGTTGAAAAAAAGGGGGGCCCCTATTATTCCCACATATCCCAGATATTTTCCCATCAGCTCCAAGATTGACCCAGCAATCCGCGGCCTCCTGCGCCCACGGGGAGCCCTGAGTTCACTCCGGAAACGCTGGCCCTCGGGCGCGGCTTAGGCCACCTGGACCAGGGCTTAGGACCAGGACCATAACTGGAGGAGATGCGAACTAGAGCAAAATATATCTGGATGATATGGTTGGATGATTCTGGTTGATGTGATCTCAAGCCAATTTTGAGGAGATTCAAGTCACCAATATGATATGTAACTCAACAAATTGGTCGAGTTCGTATGGTTTAGTAATAAAGTCCAATGTTTGAAACAACAATAAAACACAAATCTATATATATATATATTTATATACAGTTCTATATAACATTATATCACTAACTAGCCATGACGAAGCAATATATCCAATGTTTTTACGTGGATTTAACTCACCAAATCTACGCTAGGTAGTGAAAGATGCACATATATGTATGTATATATATATAACTACAAACCATTAAAATCGTTGTCAGTTAAACACTAACGAAATATGTGAGCAACAAACTAATTATGATTTTTCAGGATTCGGGGTGATTTTTTTCGGGTACTTGTTTGGACCCTAGAAATCAGCATTATCTAGACCAGAATCCCCATGTCATACCATGTCCGACCTGGCAATTTGTGTTTTTCACTGGATGGTTTTCCTTCAATCTTCAAAGGAAAGTTATCTATACACTTGGATGTGCTGAAGGAACCCCCAAAAAAACAAAAATCCAAGTTAAACCATGAAACAAAAATCACTTGTAAAAAGTCTACCATAAACCCTAGTTGATTCCCGAAAAAGATTCCCCAAGTCGTGGATTTCCCATTCAGAAAATTCACAAAAAAATTGTTGACCAACCGCAAATCCAGGTTTCAGTACCATGCCCAATCTGTTGCAACTATCTCATGTGTTGTACGATCTCATATATCTATATATATATATTATATATATCTATATATATTATATATATCTATATATATTATATATATCTATATATATTATATATAATCTCATCTATTATATACTCTCATATAATCTCCCAACATGTGATATGGAGGTTTCCTAAAATAGGGGTACCCCCAAATCATCCATTTATAGATAGGATTTTCCATGAAATAAACCATCCATTGGTACCTCCATTTTAGGAAACCCCCATATAGTCCCCCTAAAATCATCAACCAGCTGATTCTCTGCCCAAAATCTGCCTCCAGCGCCGTTGCCCAGCTTGGGCGTTTGGCCCTTGCCGCAGCGTTCCCAGCGCTTCAGCCGGTGACATGCGCAACTCATGGCGCGGGCGCCAGCGACTCGAGGGCTTTGGTCAAAAATGGGGCGTTGGTCCTCAAAACTAACAGTTTCATTCACAAAAATGTGGATACAACCCACAAGAATGCTGGGTTTTAGCCCAAAACATTGGAGCTTCACAAAAATGAATGGTTTATCCAGGAGAATTGTGGTTTTGCAATGCAAATGAAGATTATGGAGGTTGGTTTTTATCACTTCTATAAACATGCACTACACTTACACATCACTTACACATCCAACATATGATCAATTATGTATACGTGTATGTAACATATACAGTATGTGTATATATATATATATGTACAGTAGTACATGTGTATATATATAGTATATTCATATTTTTTTCTCACACATCCCTGATTCTCACTTCATTACTTTGCTCTTGTGTAGGCTTCTCCGACTTGAGCCCACCAGCTGGGAAGAAATAGCCTCCGGCCATCAAACAGGGTTTTTTCGAAGCTCCCATGGTTCATAATGGTTAATAACGGTTGATAATGGTTAATAACGGTTAATAATGGTTAATAACGGTTAAACATAGTTGATAATGGTTGATAGTGAAAACATCACCAACAATAATTGATGAATAGTGGATAATTGTAATCGCCTCTGCTTGTTCGCTGTAACATCCATTCATGCTGGTTGATACCCATTCACAGTGGTTGATAATACGATTAAGATAAATCCCCGGTACCGCAATTCGTTGAGCCACAACTGCTTGGTCAATACGGAGAGCGGAGGCAGTGATATTCCCCCAATATTTCAATGGTATGAATTATGGTTGAGTCCCCTAATATAGCACCCCAAAAAAAAGATAGAAGTTGGTAAAATCCAAATCTGAAATAATGATAAATCACCTGTTCTGAATAACTAGCTATATCAGTTATATCCCCATTATATTCTGGCTGAATTATATTTAGAATGATTCACCAGCCTGAAAATAGCTGAAAAAAGGCCTTTCCGGGATGATTTCCCAAGTCCAATTCCCATCATTCCACTGAATAGATGTGATCTTTAGAAGCAACAAACGGTTATCATATGGGGCTATATTGGGCAAATATGAAATAGGTCGCTATCATATTCATATATACATATACAGGTACATACACGTGTGTATATATATATGTATATGAAATTGGGGATATATATATATATATACATATATATCTAAATATAATAATAGTAATAATAGTGATAATAATAATAATAATAATAATAATATATAGAATAATATATAGAATAATATATCTAATGATATACATATATATTATACATATATATATATAATAATAATAATAATAATAATAATAATATATATAATAATATATATAGTAATATATATAATAATATATATAATAATATATATAATAATATATATAATAATATATATATAGTAATATATATAATAATATATATAATAATATATATTATTATATATATAATTATTTATATAATAATATATATATAATTATTTATATAATAATATATATATAGTAATATATATAATGATATATATGTATAATAATATATATAATAATATATATAATCATATATATAATAATATATATAATAATATATATATATATGATAATATACATATAGTAATATATATATATTAATATATATAATAATAAATATGTAATAATATATATAATAATAAATATATAGTAATAATAATGATAATAATAATAATAACAATAATAATAATATATAATATATATATATATAATGAACATACCTCGGGATCTATGAGGTAACAATAATGACACTAACTCAGCCACCACCCGGCCGAACTCTTGCACCCCCCCCCACGGCTGCAGGAGACCACGGCGCCTCGCGCTCCGAACTTGCAGGGTGCGGAGCCCTGACAGACATGGCAGCAGCACCCTGGAGGTGATGTGGTAAACCAAATGCTGCAAAGCTCCAATTCTGGATGGTTGGATATGGTTGGATTTATATCCATTTATGTATATATATATATATACATTTGTATATATATATATATGGCAATCTGGGGATAGTTGATTTTTGGATATTTTTGGGTTTACCGTACCTGACTAGTACAACCACATGCGGTTCTCTGCCAGAATTTTCATGTGTTTTAACAATGAATGCCCATAAATGGAATATATAAATAGAGATTCAACAAGCACAGAATGGGAAAAACCAAGTGTATGGCAATTTGGCTGGGAAACCCAATCAAAGCCACATGGGAAACCCAATCATAGACCTCTTACTGGGGATGGTTTTTATACAACCAATTTCTGGTGAAACTTGCCAGCGGCATGGTTGATTGTTGGGTTTCGATGTTCGTTCGTTCACTTTATCTGTTTACCAACAAAAATGGAAGAGAAACGGATTTAAGTGGACAGTAAACATATTACATCAAAAAAAATGGACATCAGCAAACATTGAAAGCATTACAGTAGATACCATTTGCAAGCAGGATGGGTACCCAAACAATACACGTCGGACTAGCCACATCTGGCCTTTTACCTTGGACATTCATCCGCAGATCTTCAGCTGATCAGGCAGGTTGTAACCTATCCACAAACCATGCCGCGGGTCTATGAAAAAAACACTTCACCTTGCCAAATTCCACTCGAATTTCGAAAATCCCAGAATGTGTCCGGAAAAAAAAAAATAAAACATGTTTTACCAGTAGTGTACAATGTCAAGAATGGTTTTAAAAAACCTATGATGTGTCAAGAGAGCGTTGTGTTTGAATGGTAATAAACCACTGATTTCTCCAGTGAATGTTCCCTCAATTTCACCCAATACCTCGGATGGTCCTCGTAGAAATTCCAGAAAATTCTGGGATTTGCAAAAGGAATGGCTATATTTTCATCACTAGATATCACTAGTGTCTTGGGGAGAACAATAGAAATATGGGGTGAACTGTTCGAAAGATATATTCAAAAACGATCATTTTTATGCATCATGGAAGCAGAGCTTCGACCCTTAAACTGTGCATTGTTGATCTCAGTTGATAAAGTATCAATTCAGTCCCTATCAGTCCCTATTGTACCCGTTGCTACTGTTCTACAGCAAGCCTTCAGAAGAACAAACAGCGGTTTGCAGCGGTTTGCAGTGGCTCGCCATGGTTCATACATGTCATTGATGGTTGCTTGGTTACATTTATTCATGCGTTTCTTATCTTATCTATCTATCTATCTATTTGAATTATTTATCATGATTTATCTATGTGTTCATTTATCATCATTTATCTATTTGCTCATTTATTCATATATATATATATATATGTTTAAAAAAATGCTTTGTTCTCATCGGGTTTTGACATGCTTTGAAGAAACATTTTTCCTCCAGGATCTCCCCATGGTTTTTCGGTTGTCGCCTCCCATTCTGGATGTCCTTTGCTATCCAAGATCATGGCGAGGATCACCGGGGAAGACCTGGCACAAAGGCCATGTTGCGAGAAGCGAAAATATGACAGATTAGTGCTTATATAATAATTGTTAATGATGGAAAATAATGGTTAATTTAGGTTGATAATGGTTGATAATGGTTGATAATGGTTAATACTGGTTAATAATGGTTAACAATGGTTAATACTGGTTGATAGTGAAAACATAACCAACAATAGGTGATGAATAGTGGAGTGGACAATTGGAATAGCCTCTGCTTATTTGCTGTAACATCTATTGAATCTATTAATGGTTGAAACCCATTCATAGTGGTTGATAATGAGATTGATATGGATTAGCCTAGCCACTGGTTATTTAACAGTTTGCCATGGAAGCCATGGTCCATAGAAATCAATGATAAGATAATAATATACGTTGCTATAAACTGGTGATTTTCCAGAGCTATTGAAGATATATTATCTGAGGATAATCTGAATGTACACACATGCATCTTTCTCTACCTCTGTTTTTTAAGATTCTGCATCTATGTATTATATTTAGACCCCTGTATCACATATTATTACCCCGCTAGCTGGAAATTCCACCATTTAGTTCGATGATTTTCCCACCAAAACCTACATTTAGTTCGAGAAGTTCCCAGCTAGCCATGTTTGAATACCGAAGGGTCATGAGAACCTCATGGCCAACATATACTACACTGGGTATCACTGGGTAGCATAAAGAGAAAAGAAATATCATAAATATCATGCTGATGATACAGTAGTGTAAGTAAAGCAAAGTCATAAACCAGCCAAAAAGGGTATGGGTCAAGTCATTGGGTACCCCAATAATTGGATGCTTAATATTTAAGATAGACATTCCAATCAGTGGTCCATCAAGTCTGTAATTTTGACCCATACACATAAAATTGATGCTTGGAAACCCGGATCCTATTGCTTTACTAACATGTTAAACTGGCCGCACCTGCGACATCCATGGCTGATCCGACGTCGGCTCGAACATCAATGGCTGGGACATACCACAGGGGGGGGGGGGGGGGGGGAAACCAAGAAAAACGCGCTTTATGGCAGATATTTTGGTCCTCAAAAGTATTGGCCAACTCAGTTTCGATAGATGTTAATGAATGTGACCAGCTTAAAAACCCTTTACCTACTTGACATTCAACATGAGAAGCGAACGAAACATAAATAGGTACGATATACATATTGATAATGGGTTGGCAAGATGATGATCCTGTTTCTATGTTGTAGTTTATAGTTATGTTGATATTTTTTCACCCCTGCATTTTGGCACTGAAATCTACGAGTGTCCGTCGTTTTCGAATGCGTGGCACCACAAGTGGATGGTGCATCAGTTTCGGACAGTTGATACATCTGAGACGTTTTTTTGTCATCACTCATTGGAGGCTGTGGTGCACCAGCCCATAGTTATTGACCCGGAGCAGGAATTTTCAGTTAAGTGCCACTGGGCAGCAGCTAGACCCCTGCAAAAACGGTGATTTACAGCCGGGTACCCCATTCATAAGCAGGTAAGTCGGGTTAGTCCAGTTATAACATCGCCTAATTGTGCTCATCACAAACACTAACATTCCTGGGTCGTTCACCATCAGGTAGCATTTTGTCCTGATGAAAAGTGCAGAAACATCTTCCACTCATCTACCCTCCCAGAATCAAACATGACAGTGGAAAATCGACCATCTTTTTTCCCAGCTAGCCACGTTTGATGAAACCAGAGGATGCCCAGCTTTACTGAACAGCCTCAGATATTTTTCTCAGCGGAATATGGAAACCCTGGAAGTCGAAGATTGACTTGTTGCGGTCACGGAGAACGGCACACATGTCAGTTGGTTGATGATGAAAGTTAGAAGTGGGTGGATAAGTGGCTTATAGTGGCTTAGTAAGCTACAAGTTTATCATAAGCAACATAACGTAAGATAAGTGGGCAAAGAACAAGTTTGCAACAATTAAAACACAATTCTCCTATCATCTCTGATCTGCATGTCGATGTATTCCCAAATCTTTCTGGAGCTGTGCTATGATGAGTCAAGATCAGTCAAGACCGAACAAATCCAGAATACTGACCCTAGCTTGGATACTTTCTGGATTGCATTGTGACCATTGTAAGTATACCCATATTAATCATACCATCATAAGTATGCCATTACTAGGGGCTCATCAACTTTGGACAGGACCGGTATACTTCACCCCTTCAAATTGCCATCTGTGACGGCGAAACGGCACGGATCCGACTTCCAGGCAGCATGCGAATATGGATCTACCCCGGGAGGCGCTGGATGTTTGGACACACAATGCTGTGTGTGGTGGATTTTCCCATTAAAAATGGTGGATTTTCCATAGTTATGTAACAGTTTACCAGAGGGTATGCATCGTTTTCATGAAACAAATCATGGTCAAGCGTGTTCACCAATTGTGTTCACCATTTTTTGCTTTCCCAATTTGGGGCTGATGAAATGGCGAAATCAATCATCATATTGGGACATATCTGTGGCCATTGATATCGCTTGGCTTTTCTGGAAATTTGGAGTCCCCCCCCTTAGCAGTCCGAACTTCATGGTTCTTGATTCAGCAGTGACCATCCTCAGGACTCCACATAAGGGGGGGTCTTAAAATAGTGGATCCCCAAATGCATGGGTTTTACTACGAAATATAGACTAAAATGGTCCAATTAATTCAGATGATTTGGGGCCCCCATTTCAGGAAACCTCCATATTGCTTCCTTTTTACAATATATTACAATCCATGTCCATTCTCACGTTCTTACAAGGCACTTTGAGACTCCAAAAGTCGTGACGCCTGACACTATCTGGCCAAAAGACTATATAATGATTCCCAAATCAGATCAGCCGGTTTTGGAACAATTTCCCCTAGTATTAGGTGATTTCCACTATGGGCTTGTCTGAAATTTTCGGGGAAAACACCAAGATCCCATGATTTTTCACATCACTTCCCCCATTTTGCAGCCATAAAAACTTGGGTTAGCTCCACCATTTCTGGACAAACCCGGATCATTTCCTGGGTCCAAAACAAAGGACCTATTCTGCAAAAGATTGCGCTTCAGCCGCGCGTCACACCCAGTCCGTCGCAGGCGATGTGCGATGTTACCTGGCTGAAGCACAGCAAGAAATTACCCCCCCGAATCTCAAGGGCTGGGAAAACATGTCAAAAAAATGATGTAAAAGACATTCTGTAGTCTGCTTTTCGCAATGGATCTGAAACCATTGTGGGGGGTGAACTACATGCCTCTAGCCTGAATGAATCATCTCATATCCTTATTGGACAGGGTAAGATATGTGGATCAAAACCTGTTTACACCATACTGGGGGATGAAAATGAACATCAAATGAACATCAAATGAACATCCATTTACATCCATTTACTATACCAGTGATTTTGGCGTTAGGCTGCCAGGGTTTTTGACCTGTGCTATGTTTTTCGGCAATCCAGCTCGAAGTACCGTAAGATGGCGAGTTGTGGTAGCTTCACCCGTTGTCACCAATGAGTCTCTGAAGAGAAGGATGAACATGATGTGTGGTGCCAACCAGACATGCTTCAAAGTTGGCTGAAGAGACTTTGAAAACCAGGTTATGACTAACATAGCTATGGAAAATGGCCCATTTATAGATCAAGTATGATATGGTGATTGACCTCTTAAAAATGGTAATTTTCCGCTATGTTAGTCATAACCAAAGGCTATTTCCTTAAAAACCACTGGGCATGTGGGATTCACCCTGGCCAGCAACCACCCCCAGCAACCACTGGGTGTCAGAACAGCTGCGCAACGAACTGCAACAGTTCAGTGGATCCAGGCCTTGGGTCACCGCCACCAGGGACCCAATGATCCGTGTGAATGGAAAATCTCCAGAAAAACCTGAGAAAACCGGTTTTTTTTTCTGATGAAAGATGGGGGTGTTCCTCTAAATGCTCCCTGAAAAAAGTCGTTTTTTGTTCAGCAGTATGGATCCTTGACCGCCTACGTACTGTAGTTCAAACCACATAGATACATGATGCACTCCAAAAAAGAGGTTTTGCAAAAAGTGGTCGATTGGATTTGACCATTGTCGAGGTTAGACATGATTTTCTCAATTCTGATCAATTTTGCATCGTTTACATGGTACAAAAGATGATCATCAATATTGTTTCAGGTTCAGTTGTTCGACTAGATCCCCATATTTTTTGTATGGATAGTACCTCAATTCTCATTGCAAAAACAGCTAATCCTCACTTTTCACGGCTCGTCAAACAAAACCCGATTCCCCGCGGCGTTTTTTTTCATTCCTGTCCGTTTCATTGCCAAAGCTCAATCTTTCGTTGCTAAGTGCCTATTCTTCATAGTTGATCTTCATATATCTTCATATTTCAAGCCTAAACCGTTCACGTTTGTCTACATTCTCCCACCATTAGCCCATGCCTTCCTCGTTTTTCCCCAAGTTGTGCCTGATTTTTGCTGCCACTTGATGCAACTTGTTCACACATTGTCCCACTGGTTCCCAGGAAAATACCCTCTGGTAAACTGTTACAGTTTGCTATTGAAAATGGCCATAGAAATAGTTGGATTTTCCCATTAAAAGTGGTGATTTTCCATAGATATGTTAGTTTTACCTATTAAAAATGGTGATTTTCCTATATTTTCCATTGCTTTTTGTCAGTTTACCAGAGGGTATCCAGAGTTCTCCCCCGCGGCGCCTTGCCGCTTCGACCTGTGCGGCCTCCGCTATGGATTCGATGCCGCTCTCGTCGACGCCGCGGAGCATGCGCATGAAACCCGCCTGCAGCGTGAAAGCCGTGGGAGCCGTGGAAGGGGTGGGTCCAAGATTCGAAGTGGCGATCTGTACATATCATCACCCTGAAGTACAGTACATAGATGGAATCCGGAGTTTTGAAGATATTCCCACTTTGGTTGGTTTGTTGAAATGTCGATATTCTGTCTACTCCAAATGAACCATATATATATATACATACACATACATACTATTATGTGTATATTCTCTCTATATACATGTGTATATATATATATATAATCATGTATATATCATGGAGAGATGATGGGGAGATGATGGAATTGCAACTGGGATGTATCTAATATATCGTAGTCATTCATGTGTATATTTACGTGTATATACATATATGATATGTAGTTATATTGAATAATATTGAATATAAGGGAGACAAATCCAACCATTTGGGGTTGATCCAAATTTAGGAGACAATGTCACGGGTGCTTGCGGGAAACGCCATGCCATGAAGCTCCAATTGGAGATCGTTGGAGGTTGAAACCACGAGTAGTAACATTATTCATTGGATTGGTTTACGGGAAAATCTACAGGAAACCAATCAAATATAGGGTTTTCCTGTAAATTTTCCCTTAAACCAATCCAATGAATTATGGATGGTTTATGACATCGGCTTTACCACATCCCATTCTTGGTAGCTGAATGGCCATGAAATTTAGGATTGATGGTTAGTAACTGGGTAACAGTTCTTTAAATATCCCATTCGAGAAGTGTTATAACATCTGGACTATGGTTTGAACTTCATCATTTTGTATACTGCAATTCAAAACCAGCAAACTCCTCTATCACTCACCAGGAGTCACGGCCAGTTTTAGATACACTGCTATGCATATGATTTAGGTCCCATGCTTGTGGGTCATATACCTGCCGCTGGCTATGTCAATCTAAAATGTACTATGCCTGCGTATGTATATATGTATATACATACACAATTATATACACACACATAGCATATCATGACATATCATAACATATAATAACACATCACAACACATCATAACATATCAGGACGCATCATGACATTGGCATTTTTGACTACCAGAACGTGTATTCAATAACTTATAAAAACTCAGGTGAGAATGAGGTATGGAACGGTTTACCGTCCCGTAATCAATCGTGGCAATGGAACATCCACCATCTATAGATGAATTTCCCATTAAAACATATTAAACCAGCATTTGTTTGAAGACTTCCCAGTCATGTTTGGGGACACGGAGGGTACCACTAGAAATGATCGTGCCATCTGTGTTCCCTTGGGCCTGCCCAAAAGGCCTGAAACTTGACCCGTACGGCCGCATGACTGGCACATCAAATGGCTGGGAAATCCCCCAACGAAATGGTCATTGAAATGGGAAAATCATCGAACTATATACCTGGGTGATTTTCCAGCAAGCCAGGTTTGATTACCATAGGGTATTTTGTATCCCCCATTCTGGCAGCGTGGTCTTGTTGATGACAATGCAATTTGTTGGTTGCGTTTCCATTTTTTGGAATTAACTAAATCATGCTAACAAACCTATTGTTCTCCTCCTCAAGTCCTCAGAGCCTAATAAGTTTGTCTGAAGAGAGGGTACCCCCAAATAATTTCTCATCATTTTCTCTTCAAGGGTACTTTCCATTTGTTGCCACTAAAATCCCCATAGATTCCATCATTTACTTGTCAAACACCCATGTTTGTGAAGTTCACTGAGCGTGCCTCGCCCCAATCGTTGCCCCAGGAGTTTTGCAGCAACCAGTATTTTCCTTGGCAATGTCTGGTGAAACCCATGGAAAGCACTGCTATCCTCCGCTGAATTCACAACATGGAAATATGTGACATGACTTTGTAGCATCGCCATGGTGAAAAAACAACACCATGAAACTACCCAACAAAGACATGTACCAACCACAACATAGTCAAGAAACATCATAGCTACAGCAACCCGTACTACCATGCACACAAAAGGTGATATACATATATCTGGATAGGTTACAAGACATCACCAACCTAAAATTAACTGATTTGAGGATAGGTAGCAGCGGGGATGAAGTGAACACCACCGGCCACATGGACTTCAGAAAATGTTCATCACACACGTCTGTGAAATATGTAGATGACTACAAGCATATCTTAAAGCATACCCAATCGAACGACTGGTGGAATGTAATGAATCTATGATCTGATCAATTCATAGAGGACCCAGTCATGGGGATTCATGAAAATATTAGAGGGATGGGATTTTGAATTTTTTTGCCCCAAAAGAGATAGAAATGTGGATTATCACTATATATATATACACTCTGGTGGGATTTTACCAAACTCCGATCTTTTTGGGGGATCGCTATCATGGATATCAATGGTGTATCGTGTCATGGTATCTTACTCCAGACTCGTTGAGTTGACCGTCGACCTTCTACCAAGGATTGACTCCCGCAGAAAAGAAATAAAACGACCGCGTAGCCAAGGGGTCGACACGGCGCCAAGAACACCACCCTTCTTTCACGGACAACAGGTCTAAAAAATACGGAGTATGAAATTCATCTTTTCCAATCTGTTCCAATGTTTTCGTGATTTTCCCACATTTTCCCATCATTCTCTGTGGTTTTCCAACATGTTCCCATCATTTTCCCAGACCTACGTTGCCGTTTTGCACCCACCAAACCAGGTCTCGGCCGTTCTCGGAGCCGTAGCCCACCAGCAGAACGGCATGGTCCACGGGTTCCCACTCCGCCCGCTGATGCGCAGCGCTGGAGTAGATGCCACCGCTGTAGTACATCAGGTCGCTCCTGATGGGTGGGATATGATGGATTACGAATATATGTATATCTATATATATATCACATATTATTTATAGTGTATATATATATATATATCATATTATATATAGATAGATATATATATATATATATATCATTTATATAATATATATACTATATTATGTTATATATATATGCATATATATCATATATATATATATACATATTTACATATGGGATTACGGGGGTGTCATGAGAAATACCATAGCCAACTTGATATGATATTTGGGTGTGTCTGAAACTGGGGGATGAACCCCCAAGTTATGGTCATGTTGATTGGGAAAATGATGATTCACCATGAAAAATGAGGTGTAAGGCCACGTGGGAGGTTGAAGCTATGAATGATGTCCTCAAACTTGGGAAAATCACAACAATGCGGATTTTGAATCTGCCATCGCGCAGATTCATCATGGGAATTCAACCAAAAAAAACTGAAATCGGAGCCAGACCCTAGTAGGATGATACAATACGGGGTCGCTTTGGTATACTATCTAGTTATGTTCATTTACTGTATCCCATTTGGATGTGTTTGAAAATGGGGTACTTGGTAAATATCATGATATACCATTGGATGTGGAGTACCGTTCGGGCAACCCCATTCATGAAGCGAAACAGGGATGACCGAGGGACACGGTGAGGAATCCAGGAAAATGAAAAAAGGTCGCTTACAAACAAAACACGATAATCAACGAATCATGAGTGTCAGTCAGTGTTGGGGCCCCAATGTCCAGAAAAGAAATTCTGTGTAACACTAGTCACAAATTCAGGCTGATTACAATACCAATACCTCAGCCCACCTGAAAGAATTCAATTTTGCAGATGATGGATGAAGGGAAAATGTGCCATTGAAAGTGAAACTATATTTGATGGCAAAAGAAATCATGATTTCAACTTTCAACTGTATATTTTTCCTTCAGACCAAGTCTTTGGTATATAGTTCTGTTCATCCCTATTCATATACAGTTGGCAAATCCTCCATTAATGCTTGGTAAATCCATGCGTGTGTCCGTCCAAATAACAACCCGTTGATTTGATATGATTTGATTGTTGTTGTTTTTTGCTCCCATCAGTTCGATGGGTAACAACGAAATATTAATATTGCCAACATGAACCATTCATTCTGTCAGTGAAATCCCTATCTCCTCCATCATGTCCTGGCAATCTCTCCATGTTTTGATTGTTGAAATCCAATTTGTCTTGGAGAAACCCCTAGTTGCCTTGGTTCAGAGCCGATTTTTGTTGATCGACTCCGGATTTTGGATTGTATGAAATCCAGAAAATCATTATGAAAATGCATGAATTTCCCCATGAAATCCACGGACAAAATCCACAAAATCCATGAAAGTGTGAAAGAAATCAAAAAAAAAAACATAAAAATCCATAAAAATCGATAAAATTCCACAAAAATCGTTGAAATCCCATGCTTTGCACGGTAACGTTCAAGGGTCTGGGGCTCAAAGGACACCACCAGCGGACCATCCTCCACCTCAGCGACTTCGGGATGCCCAACACAGCTTGGGGACGCCAAGATCAACTGGGAGAATGGGGATTAGTCGGATTGGTCGGATTAATGGCATATATGGAATAATATGGGTAAAACAATAACAAACCATCCCCAATTTCACCATAAATAGCTGGTATAAACCATTCCCAAATGGATGGTTTATTATTGTTTTACCCACATTAATATGGAACTTAATGTGGGAATAATGTGGCAAAAAACTGATGGATTTCACCAAGATTTTTTTTCGGTGGTATCATAGGGATGTCGGCTGGGGGATATTTTGTGTTTGGATGGAGATATTTCATGAAACATGGATGATTCAAGCAGGCTGGAATGAAAACTAGGGATTTAAGTCACCAAAATTGGACATCACCAGCTGTTTGTGGCACCAAGCGGAAAATGTAGATTCAACCAACACTCCAGAGGGCTCAAATGGGTAGATCGTGAGGCAAAATGAACCCATATTCCCTTCAAAAGTGGCTATCCTTTACCAATAATGAGTTGGAACGACCCTTAAATAGATGTCTCAACATGGCGTCGCGACTAAAGAATCAAGGTCAACCCCCATTGTCAACCCAGGATTCAGATACCATCCATACATATTATACTATATATATGTATATATTATTCACCATTGATATCCATTAAGTGCTTCCCGTAATATTGAATACACCAACATAAAGGCCCCACAGGTCATGAATAGATCCAATACAAAACCAAACTTTCTAGGTATTCACACCTCAAGACTGAAAGATTGCCCATGGTTTGGTCACTGCTTAAGTATTCCTCCATATTGAAAAAAAGTTTGTTGACCCAGTGGATGACCTAGTGTTGTGTTTCTATGGCTCTATGTCGCCATACCCATGTTTTGACACGTAAATCATGACATAAAAATACCCTACGTACCCCAGAAAACAAATGATTTGTTGCTTCAGCTATTTTTCCTGATACTAGTTGATTATGTTATATTATAGGTATCCAAATAAATGGCTTGTCAATCTCCAACAACACCCCTCAATCCATTAACCACGGATTATCTTAATGGCTCATACTAAGTTGGTTGTATATTTCATCAAATCCCATTTCAAATCACTATCTAAATCCCATGAAATCGCCATCTAAATCCCATGAAAAATCGCCACTAAATCACCATGAAATCCCATCAAATCGCTAGCAAAAAATGCCCCATTCATTGGGCAGGCCACCAATTCTCGTTTCATCTCCTCTTCGCTGGCTGCACCGTAGTAGCCGCCCACGTAGTGATGATCGACCTTGGGGAACTCTGATCCCAAAAAGAAACTATATGTATTGGGAATATAGTGGAAATAATATGATATAATCAACCACATGATTGTTTTTTGGGTGGCTATATGATATTCTCGTCATGATATGATGGAAATAATATGATACTGAGAGAAGTGGGATATTATATGATGGTATTTACGGCAACAATATGGGAATATCACCAATTCTTATGGTATTCAACCAACCAATATGGATATACGTATTGGGAATATGATGGAAAGTTATAGAAATCATGATATAACAACAATAATAATATAGGACATTTGATATTTGAGTTTGTTTGAAAATAGGGTATACCCTCGACAGGACCATCTTAATGGTTTAGGATGACAAGAATCCATTGGAATTAGGGATACATTCTTTTCAACCCAACTCAGTTTCAGGTTTTGGGCCCCTCAATAAAGCACACAAAGCGGCCATGAACTTCATGGTGCTTCAAGGGTTTTGGCGGAATGATGTCCACTAATTACAGAGCTTTTTTCATGCCTGATGGGTAATTAACCACCAAACCTAACATTTGCCAAGTACAAATTACAAAGATGAATCCACCAACATGCGGACTACACCAACACTCATGGCTGTGGCTTGTGCACCTCTAGCCTCTAGCCGTATTTCTAGTTTCATGACAACTTTCCCTCATTTTTCTCGACCCTGGGACCCACTCAGCCGTTGGTTCAAGCCTCAATTTTTTGTTGGTACAGCCCAACTAATTCTATCTGACTTCGGGGGTTCAAAGCCTTATTTCTATTGGTTCAACCCCCATGTGTTCTTGGTTCACCTCCTAATGTTCTTGCCCAAAAGCCTCATTTTTCTTAGCTTCAAAGAGTTCAACCGCCACATCGCCAAGGCCAGGTGACGGCCTTCCAAGGCGAAAGGCTGGAGACGGAGCACTTCAGCTCGCAGGAATTCTTCAGCCCCTCGGCTCCCCACCGCTGGGTCACCAGCGAAATCCCATGGAAAAAATGGGGGGTGGTTGCAGGATAGGGCCTCCAAGATAGCGTTGAGTTGACATACAAAGTGGCTTAGATAGCTGGTTTATGGTAGATATAACTCCAATGAGATAGTTGAAGTAGTCACAATCCACCAGTAAAATTATGTCCCATCTTTCTTGGTGGAAACCCCATGTTCTCCTTGTGCTTGAAAGTTGAAATCCCAAGGCTTATAGTTTTGGTTGGTTAAAAGGGCTAAACACTCGTTTTGCAAGTGTTGATTCTATCTAAAATAAGAAAGTGTTGTATTGATTATATAAATTCCAATGTTTGTGGGTTAGTTGAAATCAACGTGTTCATCATCTTTATTAGTAAAACCCTCCATGATATCCCACCTTTGTGATATTTGTTGGTTAAAACGCGCAGCTTTCTTGATTAAAGCCTATGTTTGTTGGTACAATCCGTATTCTTGTCGATTAAATCCCTAGTTTTGTTGGTTGAAAATCCCCATGTTTTGTGGCCTATACTTCCCATGTTTTGTGGCCTATACTCCCCATGTTTTGTGGCTTTTTGCACCCCAGCAACGTCCCCACAAAAGACGACAAAACCGGACCTGCGGGTCCTCGTCGCTGCAATTCTTCGGCACCAGCCCGACGTCGGAGGCCCAACGGGCCGCGAGAAAGGCATAGCCGCCCTCGCAGCCCTGGCGCTGCACCAGGGTGAACAGGTGGGAAAAACAGCAACAAACGATAGTAATGGTGCTATAGTAATAGTGTTATATTAATAATCGCTTGGGAAAAACTCATTTTGAAATAGATAAGTAACTATGATTCCACTAACTATTATGGTTGCTATTAGTTATAGTTATTAGTTATAGTAATTCACTAGCTATTATATTAATTCACTAATAATCACTAAGTATTATAGTGATTCCCTAATGTGGGATTCATATGAGAAACGATACTCAAGTCATCACCATTTTTGTGGGTTGATGGTTGTATCATCTAAAAAAATCATTGTTGCGGGATGATATCTGGCTTTATAAGGCTTAAAATACTCATTCACTTCCATAGTGGCCACAAAGAGTGGATCAACCATGCCACTAAGCCATGCCATAAACCACCCGTGACTGGTAAACATACCACCTATTTATGGTGAGTCATTGCGGTGGATCTTAGTGTTTTACCAAGATTACTTATAAGTATGTCTGGGATCGTCCATGATTGCGATGTTGTAAATAACTAGGTTGTTTAAAGAGGCGAAGACGCGACACCACATGGAAACATGGGCTTTCCCGAATCTGAAGGGATGAAGAGCCAAGAAGAAGCACTGGGTTTCACCAACAAAAGAACGGGTGTGGCAAGCCAGATTGCAGTAAGTAACCAACAGATGAGGGCATGTATCAACCAACGGAAATGGATTCCTGGATTCTGTGTCTTTTGAAGAAATCACACCCTAGATGCATGACTCCTGAAGGTGCTCTGTAAAAGCAGCACATGTCTGATGTGAGCACGAGTCACGATAGA
>BGPT01000849.1:326112-339854 GCA_003297045.1 Symbiodinium sp. clade C Y103 | reverse complement strand
ATGGTGTGAAAAGCATCCGCGAGTGTTGGCCAGGCGGCCGGAGGCAGTGGGTCAGGAGACCCTTGGAGGTTCTGCTAACCAATTGAGATATATATATATTATAATATATATATATATATATATCATATGCCAGATGTATATTCATGTTGATAGTAATGATGTATGTACATACTTACTTGTAGTTGATTTCATGTTGATTGATGTCTAGTATTGGTCTTGATTGATGTTGGGTTGTGTTGTGATTTTGTCGGCCATCACATGCTATTGTGGGACAAAGTTGCACTGACGAAACAGATCCTGAGATTGGGATCCTTCAAACATTTGAGCTGCTGTAGAATAAGATCTATATACTGCCAAGTTTTCTTAGTTTTTCCTCCTAGATTGCTGTTTCTTAGTTTGCCAAACAGTTTGCCCCAAACAGTTTCTTCCATGACTTTTTTCTCTCGAACGCTGCCAGGTATCCGTTCTTCGACAAGCGAATGGCTGGAGAAGTGTCTGGCGATTCCCTTGGGGAGGAATTCAAAGGCTATGTCTTCCGTATTGGCGGTGGCAACGACAAGCAAGGCTTCCCCATGAAGCAAGGTCTCTTGACTTCTCTTGACTTCTGTCGAGAACAATCTATGGCAGGCTTGATTCATTCAGATCTTAATTCTGTTGTACCATTATGTTGCTTGTGGTGCTTAATCAAAAAGCAAATCTCTTATTCTCTCTTGCTCATTCGAATACTGAACCGTGGATTTGACATATTTTGCCCAAAACGGTTAGATGCGTGTTTTTTGCGTGTTTTAAATCAAATAAAGTTATGCTGGTTGAGGTTGACTGGCGACTGGTGACTTTGATGTCTTGTAGTCGGTTTTCCCGTGTTTGGCAGAGAGCAAGGGGTAGGACAGGTGGGTTTACTTGTGGTTGCTTCATTTACAGAGGCCGGAAGTCTTTCTTTCTGACTTTGCACTGGGCCCAAAGGTGTGATGTGCAACCATCGAGTTCGCTTGCTCTTCAAGAAGGGTCGTGAGCTTAGTGTCGTACCATGTTGTCCCTGACATGTGAGACAAAGTTGATTCTGACATATTCTATATTCTGACGAGATCAAGACAGGTTGTTGAAGACAAAGCTTCACACACGGACAATTTATCAGTTCATCAAAGTTCATTATTTCATCATAAGTTCTAACTGTTAGAATGCCCCAACTCGGCCGCTTCCCGCAGGCATGTCCTGCTACCGGGAGCGCCGCAAGGGTTGCCGCAAGCGCAAGTCTGTCCGAGGAGCTGCGGTTGCACTTGGAAAAGGCAGCAACATTTTCCGTGATGTATAGAAACAATCGAAAAACTAGAACTGTTAGACAATAGGTTACTATGGCTAGACATTACAAAGTCCTTTGTTGATTTTTCCGTAATGTATTCTATTGTGTCAAGTGTCTAGTAGTACATCGAATATTTCAGGATACATTCGGTATGCTTCGTGTATTCTTCCCATGGATTCATCCAAGCGTGTTTTCTGTGCCTTGTCCAAGTGCAAGTTGCAGTGCGCGCCGAGTCATGTCGAGTCGTGCCAAGGATGCATTGTCGGACCTGACCTGGCTGTGATGAGTTTGGTCTTGGTCAAGAAGGGTGCCGAAGAAATTCCAGGCTTTGGCACTTTGGGTGATTGAAACATATTGTAAGTCGTAGTTCGCACATTGAAGGGGGTTTCAGGTGCTTTCACACAGCTGCTTTGGACCTCAAGAAGTAGTTATTGATGTTTATTGGATTTGGATTTGGATTTTGATAGATTTTGGTTGACCCTTTGGTTGACCCATGAGACTGGCAGCTTGATTGTTGACCCTTTTGTGTGGATCTCTTTAAGTCTTCAGTCGAGGACTGACAGATGACAACAAGCCTCGTCGCCTGGGACCAAAGCGTGCCAGCCACATTCGTAAGCTCTTTGGTTTGGAGAAGAAGGCAACGGCCAGAGGTTTGGGGCGTACATTGGCGTACATCCCAAAAACTGGAGTGCAACAGTCATTGTGAGTCATCATTTTTTATCCCAAGTCTGGATATTGGTTGATTCTCAGAGCATTCTCTCAAGAAAATTCGTCAAGTATACTGAAGTTTTACTCGTTTAATGTTCATTTCGTTTTCAAAAGACCACAGCATTGGAGCTGGGCCTTCGTGTTCTTCGTGTGCCACGGCTGTGTGGCCTTGACAGGATGACGTGCGTCAGTTCGTGGTGCGCCGTGAAGTAAAGGAGGGCAAGAAGAGCAAAGCTCCCAAGATCCAGCGCCTCATCACTCCTCAGCTCCTGCAGAGAAAGCGATTCTTCAAGGCGAATTCAAAATGATACGGGGTACAATGCAAATTGAATCAACTTGAGAAAAGTGCTAAGTGAGCATTTAAATTCAGCATTCAAAACATTCGGAATGGCATTTCGCACCAGTGGACCAGTTGAGCAGCAGCAGAGATTTGCAAGAGTATGCAGCGACGCAGATTTGGAGCCTGTTCAGACTCATGACGTATTGCATACGTATTGCATCTCATATCCATGTAATGTCATCCACGCAATACTTACAACAAGATGAAACAAGTTTAGAGCAACATAAGTTGATTAATTTCACATTTTTACAATGTTGACATTTCAAAGTTTGAATCTACAAAAGAATATTACAACGTTTTTCATATACAACATGATAATATCATGATATTATATATAATTTAATATGATTCCATGAAATCAACATTTCACATCTTTGATCATTTTGACACGACAGGCCGTGGTGCGCAAGCGCATGGAGGCCGGGAAGGAGGCCAAGGCGGCCTACGGCAAGCGCTTGGCCGAGTACCGCCACGAGCTGAAGGAGCGCCACGCCGCGGAAGTGGCCAAGAAAAAGGCGAAGAAAAACTAAGCGAAATCCGAAAAATCCGAAAAATCGGATTAACACAGCTTGGCCAAGCTTGGCTAAGAAGGAAGCTTAGTGTGCTTCCAAGCTTGAACACCACTGGAAGAGCTTAGCAAGCTACAGAAGCAAGGAAAGGCGCTTCAAACGAAGCAGCGACGGGTGGAAAAAAACGTCGGAGTGGCTTCATGTTTCTTAGATCACAAGTTCTCTGGATATCAGAGGCATGTACTCGCACCTCATATCCGTCATAGTGCCGTGCAGAGGGACACAATCCCAGACCATCCATAGAATCAAGCACACGGAAACATTCCCTTGTTACTCTTTGAACCCCGGACCAAAAGTTCTTAGTGACCAGGGTTGAACTGCCTACTCTGGTGGCTACAATCAGTTTTCGTTCCGCAACACCCATGGCTTGTTTCGCTGCTTCTCAGCTCACATTTCATATTGGGGCAACCAAGGCGCTTCTTGGCGTATACAATCTTGGCCAAATAGCGCTGACCAACTACAGGGCTGAGAAAGCAGCGCCCCCCCAAAATAATGATGAGTCACCTGATCAATCAGTATGTGATATATATATATATATATGTATAAATATGTACATAGATTCAGCTCGCTACATTTTCATGGCAGGAAATAAACATAACAACATGAAAGCAGAAACGAACATGTTTGTCGCCAACCGCCGCAACACAAACAAGAAGATTTGATTGGTTTTACATAGAAGAAAATCAGCCATGGCCACCATTTCCACACTCACGTGGGTGACTGAGAGGAGCCTGGGAGTCCGGGTGGAGTTGTGGGCGCATCTTTCACGATTTCTTTGCTGCACACTTATACAGTAATGGGATCGTGCCATAATGCAAAGAAACAGGACATTGCACAGTTTCTGCTGAGGTCTGTAAAGTCTCTCCACCCTGCGGAGGCTTTTTGCCAACATTTTGTTTTTTGGGCGTTGGAGTTGCGTGATGTGCAATGCCTTTCACGATGCTTCGCTTTGACACACGGCTGGATTTCAACACCCATTGAAACTACCACAAGTAGCCACAACATGCCACACAACCACGAAACTTCAGAAAAGTTCCTGTAACAATTTGATGGTAGAGACTTGCGCCAAAGTCTGAAGTGGGCCAGGTGTTTCCAGCAGGCTGCGTCATCGAACTTTGTGGTGCAGCTGTACTACGAACTTCGGAGGATCTGAGTTCGGAGAAGTGGGCGGCTGAGCGGCTGAGTTGGAGCGTGACTTTTGAAACAGAGCGGAGATTAGACTTACACGATTCGTTTTGGCCGTTTTGGTAGTTTTGGCCCTTGAATTTAAAGCAACATAAAATCCGTCCCGCTCAGTTGTGGAGAGCTGGAAGAAGGGCAGGCGCACAGCCACGGATTGCATTCCACTGAGCAGTTCGCAGACTTCTGCGAGACACACCGATTGACCAGGCTTGCTTGGTGATCTCGCATGGTGCAGCTCCCGACAGTCGTCGGTTACAGGTGAACAGCTGCTGCTTTGTGCATTTGGAGGTTGTGCGGCTCTTTCAAACCCTGGACAATTTTTTTTTCATAAGTTTGCATGAAATCGAATGAAGAAGCGCGGATGCATTTCAACCGGATTTTCACCAATCTAATTGGCTAACATTTGTAGGTCTACGTCGTTGGTCGTGGACTTCGTGGCTGGATCAGCTGCTGCTTTGACGCAATTCAACGACAATGACAGTGCAGCGTGTGAATGTTTTGAAAGTGTTTGAAAGTGATTTTGTGACAGATTTGTGTCTCTCTTTTGGACTTGACAAGACTTGAGATGCCAAGGTGTAGCAAAATCTGGCAGGCTCGACATGGCCCGACATGGCCCCACATGGCCCGACATGGCTCGACATGTTGCACATGGCAAATGCACGGCATGACATCGTGGTTTTTCTCGTGGTGACCGTGGTGCATGGCTTGAACTGCCAGGAAGCTGGTGACCATGGTTGGGGCGCAGGGGAGCGAAATCGCTCTGAATGCTGAGGCTGAGGCCATGGATAGCTGTGGCCATGGCTATGGATGGCTATGGCCAAGTGGCACACAAATCACAAAATATCTACATGTTGCTACGTGTTTCTACATGGTTGCTGTATGAGAATATTCAAAGATCCATTCCTATGGATTCCTATGGAGACTTTGAGTTTGACCCTCTGAAAGCTTCGCAAGGCCACTGGATCTTGGCGCTCCAGGGGTCCATCCCAGGCAGATGAGTTCCGCCGAAGCGACGGGGCCCCAGAATCTCTGATGAACTCTGATGAACTCTGATGAAGTCTGATCAACATTGCTCACGTTGAACCAGGATGACAATCTGATGATCTGATGACAATCTGACGATTTAGGTGAATAATGGTGAATACGATTGAATATGAAGATCTCATGACAGAGACTTGATGACTTGAAATATCTTGAAATCTCAGGTGGTCTCAAGTGGAATGCCTGCGATGCCACCGGGTGGATGTGCAGGATACCAAACTGCAACTTGGCAAAAAGGAATCAAAAAACGCAGAATCCACAAGGAGGACTCCATATATGTATATATAACATCTTCAATTTTGATGCAGGGCGAGACTCCCGAAGCAAAGATCAATGACACATGGATCGCTATCATATTATGTTGAGTTGTAGATTGACCTCGTGTCGGGCTGGATAGGCTGCTGCCTGTTGAGCATAAATGATGACAATGAAGTCACAAGGCTATGCCTGCGATGGCATCTTGTGGCACGCTGCACAGCCAGACTTCTGGTTGTGGACCTGCAGCTTTCCCACAGCAGAATGCTTCTTGGTTTGAATAGTCAAATCTTGTGTGAGATTTTGCTGAGCAAGACAGTGGGTAGTAGAGTTCCCGTGGCTATTTTGTGGTAGAACTCAATCAAGACATTGTGTGTGATGATGCTTCTTGTTTTTGTGTTTAAAAGCAGTTGGATGCAGAAACTTCTGTCAGCACCACGATTCAAGGCTATGCCTGCGATGGCATCTTGTGGCACGCTGCACAGCCAAACTTCCGGTTGTGGACCTGCAGCTTTCCCACNAGCTTTCCCACAGCAGAGTGCTTCTTGGTTTGAATAGTCAAATTTTGTGTGAGATTTTGCTGAGCAAGACGGTGGGTAGTAGAGTTCTCGAGGCTATTTCGGGGTAGAACTCAATCAAGACATTGTGTCTGATGATGCTTCTTGTTTTTGTGTAACTTCTGTCAGCACCACGATTCAAGGCTATGCCTGCGATGGCATCTTGTGGCACGCTGCACAGCCAAACTTCCGGTTGTGGACCTGCAGCTTTCCCACNAACTTCTGTCAGCACCACGATTCAAGGCTATGCCTGCGATGGCATCTTGTGGCACGCTGCACAGCCAAACTTCCGGTTGTGGACCTGCAGCTTTCCCACAGCAGAGTGCTTCTTGGTTTGAATAGTCAAATTTTGTGTGAGATTTTGCTGAGCAAGACGGTGGGTAGTAGAGTTCTCGAGGCTATTTNAGCTTTCCCACAGCAGAGTGCTTCTTGGTTTGAATAGTCAAATTTTGTGTGAGATTTTGCTGAGCAAGACGGTGGGTAGTAGAGTTCTCGAGGCTATTTTTTGCTAGAACTCAATCAAGACATTGTGTCTGATGATGCTTCTTGTCTTTGTGTTTCAAAGCAGTTGGATGCAGAAACTTCTGTCAGCACCACGATTCAAGGCTATGCCTGCGATGGCATCTTGTGGCACGCTGCGCAGCCAGACTTCTGGTTGTGGGCCTGTAGCTTTCCCACAGCAGAGTGCCTCTCGGTTTGGAAACATATTCCTTCTCAGGGTACAAAACGAAAAAAAAAACGGAGATAGCGACATTCTTGGCATTTGCTTAACCTAAAATTGCAGTTGCAGTTGCCTTGATAGTTCCAATAATTTTAATGGGCACGAGGGACTGCACGCTCATTCAAAGGTTTGCAATGACACCCATGGTCAGTTTGGAAAGAGCTCGAACATTCCATGCTGAGGTGAGCAGTTGCCAAGTGGAAGGTTTCATTGCTGCTCAGTTTAAATCAGCCACTGATTCTTATTTGAAATGTTGCTTTTTCTGTATGTTTCTTGCATGTTAGCATAAATGAAATACAATGAAATACGTTTGCATACGTTTGCCCTGGAGTGTTTCGCGTTGGATGATTTGGGTGCTGCTAGATGTGCCCAAATTGAATGGTTTGGGAAATCCCAAAGCACCCAGGAACCGCCAAACTACACGCGAGGCCCTGACATCTCGTGGATTTTGTCCAGGGAAATCGATGCACAACTTTTTGAATTTGCTTGAATTCATCGGAGATTCAGCATTGGCTCTGGGCTCTCGAGCAGGAAACTCGACTGCCTCGCGATTGACTCAAGGAAGTTCAGTGGTAGAGGGCTTTCCCGTAGGCCGAACAAACTGAGTGCACAGATGGATAAAGTCGAATGTAGAAGATGATATTTTGCTTCGCCATCCACCAGAATGCCGCTGTCGTGGTTTTTGACCAATGCAGTTGCGGCAGGTTGTTGTGTATCTGCCTTGGATGAAATGGTCATGAGGGCCGAGGACCTGCACTTGCGACGCTGTTGATCTTGGAGCAATTCGACCACTGTTCGCGCTTCACAGGAAGTACTCAAATCAGCACAAGTGGCGGTTATTGAAGAGGCGTCGTTGGTTTTTGTGCAGAGTCTTTGTTTCATCTGACAACTTCAAAACGGAAACATGCAAAATATGCAAATCATTTCTGCATATTTCTGCCATGTGCGAAACATCTCACATCATCTCACTGCTGTCCCTGGAAGGGCAGCCTGTTGGATGTGTTGGCTCATGGAAGCGAGCCTGGCACGCGCCGGCTCTATGCCTGCAACCAAGATCTGAGGGACACATCCTGGTGGATCCGAGTCATTCCTCGAAAGTTCAGACGTGGCAGGAGTTCATGGACATGAGAAAGGCTTATATATCTAATATAGATAATTTATATAGATTATATAAACTAATGTAATAAAAGGTAGAGTAATATGTATAAATTGTAAAGCTAGGTTTATGTTGGGATGTCAAAGCATGTCAAAGCCATGGCTGTTGCAACTTTCAGTTTCAATCTGAGACCTCAGTCTCGGCCTGAGGTGAGACAACCAGAGTGAGGTTCACAGCAAACGCAGCTGACACGGAACAGTTTGAAATTAGCACTTGAGAGCATTTTGTCTGTCAAGATCTCTGCATATCTCTTCACTGAGGTGATAATTTCAACATATTTCAACATATTTTGACCTGTTCAAGAATATTCCGAGGTCAGGACTTTGTGGTTGGATCAGCTGTGTGGCACAGGTGGGTGGTTGAGCATGTCATGCAACTTGTGGAACACACCACAAGAATTCACAAAAAAATGACAATTCGTAGTGAAAACATCCGTAACATCCGCTTGAATTGACGGCCCAGTCTGGTCGAGCGCTTGCTGCAGCCTCAGTTGAACCAAAAAGTACAGATCCATCATTTCTTTTTTCGCTTTTGGTTCTTTTTTGTTCTTTTGTTTTCCTTTGCAGCTTCTTGTCCTTGTGAAAACTCACAATCGAATCTCTCAGGTTAGTGTCACTGCAGCTCAGGCAGCCATCATCATTCCACAATCCAAAAAGATATGCATCATATTGCATCATGGTCAAAAAACGACCTACATAAAGAATTCAGGATTATCAGGATTTCCAAGCAGCGCAGACTCATTTGACTCCTGTGGCATTCTATTCAGACCCATGAATTCGATGTCGGAGGCTCCTCCAGTTGCTGCAGTGGCATCAACAGCAACCAGAAGATCCCAAGTGCTGAGTGCCCTTCCTCAGATGGAACAAGTGGGTGACCATTATTTCTCTCCTAACACATACACATACACATAGGTATATTGCATATCTTTATATATAAACATATATGATGTGTTGTATAATTTTTGAAATGCGGGCAAATACTTTGGCAAAGTCACAGAAATTTGCACAAGGGTCGGACCTTGTCCTGTGGCCTCGGAATTTGATTTTGGGCCAGACTTCAATTTGCAGCGTCGAGCCTTGTGTTCTGGGCTCACCTTTTGCGTTGGGATCGGAATTCTGAGGTGGAGTCTCTCAAGCTTTTGATCCGCAGGCCAAACGCTTCCTCTCAAGCCAGCTGCAAGCAGTTGGGCAAATGCGTTGGAAATCCAGAAATTTGCGTTGTGCAGGAGGCAGAAGTGGAGCGTGTCAGAGCCGCTTGTTTGACTTATTAACTTATTGGATTGTTTGATATTGGTTATGTTCCTGCAGTTCTCATTTCGTGCCTTCTGTGATCTGATGATCTGATTTGGACAGATGTGCTAAAGCTGTTGACATGTCGAAGTTTGCCAATTCGGATGCGAATCTGAGACTGTGCAAACGCAGCGTTCCGCTGCTGGTACCACGGCAACCACTGTCACCACATCGTGACCCTGCAGCAGACCTTTTGTCCATAGAATAGCTTTGGTTCTATCTGAAAGTTTCCAAGGGAAGAAGCATGTGGGCAACTGAAACGCATCAACATGCAGCAAGAAGATCAACGGCACATCACCGAGCATCGCTTGGAATCCACTTCAGTCATCTGCAGCCCAGGTATCCTGCGCAACAGATCACTGAAGATCCGATGCAGGGTAAACAATGGCTGAGAAGACAAAAAGCACAAGACCTTCGCGAGGAGGCGGCCAGTGCTGCAGTGCGAAGCACAACGTATGCGATGTTAATCGATGTTGTGCAGCTGCAAGAATTGACACCCTAAAAACAATACGAAAGCAACCAGCATCATGAAAAGGAACGAATGTGTACAGATGAAAGAAGCTTTTCCATGTGAAATCACACTGTTGGAGATGGACATGTGACAGGATGTGAAAGACGCTTTTTGGGAACATTCTTTGAAATTGGGATCAGGAATCAAGCTACATGTGCAGCCTCGGTCACGAGTGTCTTCATGTTGTTCATCCAGATTTGCAGTTCAGGCTCCAAAAAGGTTCTTGGTGGACAACCGCTTGTTGAACGCTGGGACAGATGGGATCGGTTATCGCCCGGATCCAAGTTGCCTGTTGGGACTGTCAACTCTGCTGTTTCGGAATTTTCATTTTACTCACAGTGAGTCAGATTTTTTCGAAACAGTTTCTGGTTGGGCGCTCTCTCTCTCTCTCTCTCTCTGACTCTTTGAGGCTGTGCTTTTTGCTGTGCTTGGCTCAGGATTCTCGAAAGATCTTGAAGACCTTGACCTCAGCTGCACAGCCCCCTGGGGTTCTATCGTCGAGGCATCAACAGTGGAGTCGGTTCGTGACATTTCGTGACGCAACTAACCCCTCTATGACTCTATGTTTGTGTCCAACCAGTTGTGGTCTCGTCGGAAATCACAGTGTGTTCACAGTGTGTTCTCACATGTTTCGTCTTCCAGGGTGTTGATGAGGGCAGTTGGATCCGTGTGTCGGATGAGTTGTACTTGCCCAAAGAGTTGCGGCCTCAACTGGGCGGAGACTTCATCTGCCCACCTCAGAAAGAATGAAGCACGGTCAAGATGCAAGAAATTTCAGGAAATCCATGTAGTAGCACATCTTAATATGGCGACTTTCAGAAGAAGATGAAGATGATTGAATTTACTACACCACATAGTTTGGATAGTTTTTGACTTGACATCAATTCTTCAGGCTTGGCGGTGTCCCTGTTTTGACATTGGAGGAGCCAAAGTTTTCACTTTGAGCCAACTCTTCAATTCATCAGAATTGATCTAAACTGATCTGAATTCACTGGAGGAAACAAAGGTTGTTTCGATTCCGTGGCTTCCCGCAGGACACACCTTGGGCTTTGTCTGGTCTCCAGGTCAACGAGGCCAGGGTATAGTGAAGGATTATAAAGCACACATAAAGCACAATCACAATAAAAATCCATAAAACACATTAAAACACATGATCAGATACGCCTTAAACAAATCACGAAATCACAAATCCCAAATTGTGCAAGAGATCTGAAAGGATCTGATTGCATTCTGATCGTTCTGGTCATTTTGAGTCATCTGGCAGCTGAGGCTTTCCCCATTGGCAGCGAGCTCATTGTTTTAGAGGCTTGGTCATCTTCGATTCATCTTCGATGCTGCAATAATCTGCAATTAATGCAATGCGTTGACGCTGAAGCTTCACCGCTGTGAGGCGGCAATAATGAGAGCAGCTGAGGACACTGGCACAGCGTTTGTGAGAAATCAAAGCTGTCAGGTTTCTGGATGCATTGTTTTTTACATTGTTTTACAATTTGTTTTGCTTGATGTAATCAAGTCGGATATCTCAATGAGTTTTTTGGCACGTTAGGATGTTCAGCAGGATGTTCACAGGTCGAGTTTCCCGGAATACAGCGACGAGGACAATCTTTGCATCCTGCCCCGAGGAGCTGCGAAGTGCGGCTTTGGCTCAACTGGAGAAGGTCCCCATCCTCTGCTACCAGTTTCGAATGTTTCGCATCCAGTTTTTTTCCCTAAGAATGAGAGCTTTTGAATTTTAGAAAGATGTGACTCTCGGTGTGTCCTAGATTTAGAGTGGCATACTTTCCGACTATGGTCAGGACCGCCGACTCCAAGTACTTGGCTACGGAACAGGCACCTTCCCGTGATTCGGAAATATCAACTCATATCTCAGAATGCAGAGAAAACTGGAAGTTCCTACCATGGGCTGCAACTGGAGGGGTCGTCTAAGGTCTTGATTTTAACGTTTTGATTCTTTGGTTTCTGTTCATGAAGGCATCCGAAGCCGGCGCCTCTATGTGCAAGATCCCATGCCTCAAACTCAATGGGCTGTTTGACCTGGGCCGCGGACTGGAAATCGCTTGGGGGCGAACGAGATCCCTCCAGCTGAGAAGACCAAAATTCAGTTCTGAACATCAATGAACAGGGGAACTGATGTTAAATGTCCACTCTTAATTGATGTTCATGTTGAAGTCTTCCCCCAAATCAGTGAAGAGTAAAAGATTCAAGAACATGCTGGAAATCCACTGGAAACTTGGAGAAACAATGGCTGTGACAGTGAGTCATCAATTTAGGTCTGGACAAGATGGGTGGA
Source organism: Symbiodinium sp. clade C Y103 (assembly GCA_003297045.1). Lineage (NCBI taxonomy): Eukaryota > Dinophyceae > Suessiales > Symbiodiniaceae > Cladocopium > Cladocopium sp. clade C. The sequence continues at coordinate 327,935 of BGPT01000849.1, read as the reverse complement.
TCAGCTTCGCTTCCCAGACTTGGTCTTAGCTTTTCAAAGCCGTTTGTTTCGGATTCTAGACTGTTTTTTTTCAAGTCAAAGCAGAAGAAATGCTTGATGCAGTCGTGCATTCAGCCGATGCCGGCCCAGTCTGTATGAGGAACGGAAAGCTGCTCGTAGCCCCGACTGATGCCACTGCTGATGAAGTTCAGAAGGCTCCTTGGAAGCGTTGTTCTGCGTTGCACAAGAAGCTACAAAAATCCACAAGGATCCACAAGGATCTACTAGGTCGCTTCAAAGGTTGCAGATTTTGGCAGGTTGACCGAGGGGGCCGACTCATTTGTGACAGGTGGCGACAATGGCAACGAGAGTGGCGATGCCCATGGAACAATTTCAGGACCCAACAGTTCGCCAATCAGTGATGGGAATCAACACTGCAAGAGAACATTCAAAATATAGAAAGAATCGAATCAGAATCTAATCCACTGGTTTTGCTTTCGTGCTTGTCGGGCACCTCAATGAGTCATATGACGCAGGTGAATTTTTGAGTTGCTTGGAGTCATTTGCAAAACCAAGGTTCCAGTCTATTAAGACAGTTTGATTTGGGAATCAGCCGTCCTTCGATATTTGCATCCCAAAATACCTGGGAGAAAGAATCTCAAAGCTTCACAGTGCTCCTAACATTGGAACATATTGGAACTATAGGAACTATCGGAACTTTGGAAGTTGAGGAGGAGCAAATGCAGCAACCAGAGTTGGAACAGGCTTACTTTGTGGACAACAGGGAGTTCAAGGCCACAAGCACCTGCCGCCAAAATGGGGAGTGAGATCCATGGGTCATGTTGGGTCCATAAAATCCATTAAAACCTGCAGTTCAGCATTTTGCTTTGGAAGTTTTGGGATTAAAACATATTAAAACCAATTCGGTTGGTTCGGTTGTTTTATGTTGTTTTGGTCGAAGCCACTTGGAGGCCGACTCTGACGGCATTGGCTACCGCGCCTCGCCAGACTTGGACGACAAGGCTAGAGCCAATTGACGCTGCCAAAAATCCAAAGTCTTCTGATTGACTCCCCATCTTGAGGTAACTTTCATCATTTTCTCCTCATCTTTTTTGTAACTTTGCACATGCACGGCGCCAGCATCAGCTGGCCTTGGCACCGTTAGCATCCATTAGCACTCTGAGAGGCTCTGGGAATCCGCATTGCATAGCACCGCAGCTTTGAGGCTAATATAACAGCTGAAAAGTTAATTCGACTTGTTTTCTCGGGCCTTCTCTCCCACGGTCCAACTTCATCACCTCGGTGATCGAGGCGAAAAGTCACACAATGCCACCNTTTTCTCGGGCCTTCTCTCCCACGGTCCAACTTCATCACCTCGGTGATCGAGGCGAAAAGTCACACAATGCCACCGAAAGGGATGAGCTGGGCAGATATTGTGCGAGGGAAAAGATCCATCAAGGGCAATGGAGCGAAAGGCGGGGCAAAAGGATCAACAGAAAGTCCGCCTTCAACTCCCGAAATGGGACCAAACAAAAGAGAGGCCCCCAGCAACGATCTCACCCGGGATCAGTTGGCACATGGGAGTCTTGGTTCGAGCCGTGCGGGTACCAGGAAGGGAGGCAAAGGTTCATCGAAAGGAAAGCAGCCTGCAAACCCTGGTCGGCAAGAACAAGGGCCAAAGGGCCAAGGAAAATCAGGAAAAAGAAGCTCCTGTTCTAGTCAAGAAGAACCAGAAGAAAAGGAACCCTGTGCACAAGAACCTGAGCATGTGGAAGCTCAAAGTGGAGAAGAGGAGTCCCAGCCTTCCAGCAAGGCTGCCACTCCCAGGGAGGAGTATGGGAGAC
>BGPT01000849.1:282969-325230 GCA_003297045.1 Symbiodinium sp. clade C Y103 | reverse complement strand
GAAAAACCAGAAGAAAAGGAAGCATGTGCACAAGAACCTGAGCCTGTGCAAGCTCAAAGAGGAGAAGAGGAGTCCCAGTCTTCCAGCAAGGCTGCCACTGTCACCGATTCCAGCAGTTCGAGTAGTTCTGGACCGCCAGAGCCGGCGCAGGAGGACACTTCGGGATCTCCAGCAGCAAAGAAGGCTGCAATTGCATTTGANCACCGATTCCAGCAGTTCGAGTAGTTCTGGACCGCCAGAGCCGGCGCAGGAGGACACTTCGGGATCTCCAGCAGCAAAGAAGGCTGCAATTGCATTTGAGGGGAATGAAACCCCCAGGCTGACAAAAACTGCAAATGCTGCCAATGAGGAGCCGGAATTCGATACGTTCGACTATCGAACGTATTACAGGATGGANTGAGGGGAATGAAACCCCCAGGCTGACAAAAACTGCAAATGCTGCCAATGAGGAGCCGGAATTCGATACGTTCGACTATCGAACGTATTACAGGATGGAACTTAGAAACCGAGATTCCGACACAGAGCCAACAATTTACGGTTCTGATTCGGAATCCTCTGATGAGGGTTTTTGACCATTTGGTCAAGAAAAGTCGGTATTGGGCTATACAGCAGACATGCCCATAGTTTCACCTAGCGCGCGCAAAAAATATAACAGGTGAGAAGTGAGGAGAGAGAGTTTACACGTGTTTACACGAGTTTACAACAGTTTGCAGACACCAAAGATACAGATTATAGACTGAGCAAAGACTCGCAAAGACACATTTCTCNGTTTACACGAGTTTACAACAGTTTGCAGACACCAAAGATACAGATTATAGACTGAGCAAAGACTCGCAAAGACACATTTCTCAGCTTTCAGCCACAATCGAATCGAGGTCTAGATCTTGGACAGGAATCCCGAGTATGGCTCAAAAAGAAACGAAAAGATGAAAGAAGNAGACACATTTCTCAGCTTTCAGCCACAATCGAATCGAGGTCTAGATCTTGGACAGGAATCCCGAGTATGGCTCAAAAAGAAACGAAAAGATGAAAGAAGAGATTTGGTCCAGTGGCAGAATTGTATGAAAGGCTTCCGGAAAAATATCAACAAAGATGCAAAAGAAAAGGACCCCCTGATCATCAGCTTGGAGCAGTTGCAACAACTCCAACCCAGGAACACTATTGAGTGGCTTAGAGCCACAGAATTTGCGATGTTTTACTATTTTTTTCTATGTCATGCCCTGTCACCATCTGACTCTCTTTATTCTCGTTCCAATACCTGCACCCCTCATCACTGTTCACTATACTCACTATACAGAATCTATATGTATATATATATATATACTATATATATATACTATATATATATATACTATATATATATGTATAAATAGTATTATATATACTCATACCGTATGACTCATACAACTCCTTTTGAGGACACTTGAGGGCAGCCGATCCGATGATCCCATTCAGCCACCCGATTTTTTCGCCAAGGCCCTCAGTACACAGTCCGTCTTTGGGAATATGGATTGACCGGCTGGTTAGAGAACTGCCCTCAGCACCCAGATGGACTGGCCGGACTGGCTTTAGCATTAGAATCATTAGATTCTTAGATCAACTAAGTCATTTATCACGAACTGCCACCTTGGCTAAGGAAACATCACTTTTGCGCTGGACTTGAAGTAGCTGCGATCTCAGAAGGTCTTCACAGACCCAGTTCTTTCCGAACAAAGTTGTGATAATGTCTGCTATGACCCCGTGTGGCCGCCGCGTGGCCACCGTGGGGCTGCTCCGTGTGGCTGCTCACTGGGAACGGATTTGTGACGGAACTGACCCGTTGACCGAACTGAATCGGTGCTGAATCAGTGCTGAATCGGTGCTGAATCAGTGCTGAATTGGTGCTGAATCGAGGATCTGAAAGTCGGTCTGCAATCCTGCGCAGATGTGTGACTTGTCTCAGAATGTCGACTCACTGGAGCATCACTGGACCACTGGTGAGTATTGGTGAGTATACTGTATGCACATACTGTTTGAAAATGTTTGAACATGTTTGAAAGCTGTCTATTTTGCAACGTCTCAGATTTCAACATTTTCTCATCTTTCCATATCTTTCCATATCTTTCCCAGTTTCTTTCCCAGTTTCTCTTTGTTTTTCAAGGCACATGACTTTTGTTTGGATTCATGCTGCAACCAAGGGTGAATACCATCACTGGGGAGATGCAAAAGGATGTCGCCATCTCAGCTGAAGGTTGTGAGGATCACACATTTTTGGGAGGTTTTCTTTGGTGAAGGAACGAGAATCCTGAAACCAATCGAAATGACTGTATTTCAAGTCATATTATGCGATATATACATACAATGAGTACTTATGAGTTATACAACATATATAATATGTACTGTACATATATCAAAAAAATTGGGTATGGTAGAATATTGGTTTATAGTTACATTGTATATATATATACACCCATATTTACTATGTCAACTGTTTAGTTATTTTAGTTGTACACAGAACAGAAAATGGATTTCCAGGATCTTTCTTCAAGCTGCTTGCGCAAAAATGACCCCACCGTGGTGCAGCGTGGTGACCAAGGTGCACCTGCCATCGACCTCATTGACTGCTCTCACCCAGTTGCAAGAATCATTGAAGAGTCCAAGTGGGCTCCTCCTGGACATTGCAGACTGCCGTGACTTGGCGATCAAAAACCGTTAAGTGCTAAGACTGTCATGGAAAGTCAAACTTTAAAAAGTCAAGTTTTAAAAGGCCAAGTAAACCAAGTTGTAAACCAACGGAAATCAGTGCGGAACGTAGCATTTGAATTTCATGAGACATCATGAGATTCTGCACTGCATATTTCCATCGCAGGACCAAGACATGAGCACACCCCTTGGTTGCACAGGATGCTTTTACATCTAGCAGGCCCTAACATTTTGACTTTCACACCTAAACATGTTTGAAGTTGGCTGATGTTCGCTGAGGTGATGTGCACTTCACGGAGCTTTTTTCAAATATGCTTGCAGCTCAGATGACCCACTGCTGGTCAAAGTGGCTATGATGCTATGGCTCATGATAGCTATGTTAGCTATCTTAGCTAGGATGGCTTTCCAGAAGTCTCTGAGAAAAAACTGTCTGGTCATTTGCCTATTTTGCGTCAAGTTTCTTCGAATGTCTTTTGTCGCATGTGGAACACATGGAACATGGGGAGTTTGATGGTGTTCGCGGGGTCAGAAGAGGTTGTCAGAACTTGGAAGAGATGTACCTGGCAGCATTGTCCAAGAGGCCTGCAAGTTGGCAAAAAGCATGTGACAGGTGTGAAAGGATGGTGATTTCGCATGATTTCAAACCGTCAATGACAAAGCGGACAGTGTGTACAGTGTGTACAGTGCTACTCAGCTGAGCAGTTTCTCCAGGCAGAGCTGCTTCTAAATGAGCATCCGTACGTGACGAAGGACAGCCTGTACAGTCATGGTCTGTAGTGTGTTTACTCTGTGTCTCATGTTGGCATGTTTGTGACATATTAGACAATATTCGTAAAATGATGCGTTGACCTATGTTGACCTCTCGACGTTGACCTGTTGATGTTGACCTATTGACATCCTCAGAATCGAGTCATATCAAGCATCCGCAAAATCTCCACAGCCCAAGGAGGGAGCCCCTTCGAAGGACGATGCTGTAGGGGAGGTGCCAGAATCGCTTCTTGACAGCTTGGCCGCCAACGACTTCACAAACCATGCCATTCCGACCATTCCGACCATTCCGATCCATTCCGACTGTGCAGTCCATGGACATCTTCTTGTGCTGCACAGCGGGTCCAAGCCTTGGCAGCTCAGCAGGGCTTAGCTTATCCTCAGTCCTCAGCTTATCCAACTCATCTTGTGATGTTGGAGCTGGATCAGTTGGATCAGGAAGTAGTCTGCTACGGCCGGTTTTGGCATTGGCGAGACTAAAGATGGAGGTCCCGGACCCCAGAGAGATGACGTGACATGAGTCGCTTGTGTCGTCCTCCAAGCTATGCCTATGGAGACCCCATAGGATTTTGCAATCTTGAGTTGAAAAACATGTGTCTTATGCCAATCGCACATGCGACCGAGGGCGGCATTCACTTCCAAGTTGATGAAGGGAGCGGTGAGATGCGCTTTGCTGCGGTCAGCAGCTAAGTGGACCACGTCATGCCAAGAGATTCCAAGAGACACATACAGTAGATACAAAATCAGCATCAGCTACCATCATACAATCCATCAAGCAGCTAGTTGTTTTGCAAGGGAAACCACGGGCATGGATGAACCAACAGTGTTCGCACTTTTGCAAGTGGATTCAGCAAAGAGGAGGCTTGTCCCAGTAACCCATGAAAGGACTTAAAATGGCTGAACTATGCTGAACTAAGGTAGTGCTTTGTGACACCAATTCTGAGAAAGGTGGGAGATCACTGGCGCGAGCATTGGTGCGGACCTGAAGTCAATTCATTGGAATTCATTGGAACTGGAGATTTGAAGATTCTTGAAGATTTTGAACTTCGAAGTATTTTGAATTTTTCGAAGTACTTCGTAAATCTAAACAACACGCCAGTACTCCCTCAAAATCTCGAAACCTCTCCGTGAAATGCGCCAAGGCAACGACCTTCATGGACGAGGCCAAAGTGAAGCCGTGAAGCGAATGGTCGATGTATCGTAAGACATGCAGATCTCACCACCATCATGTCATCCTAGCAGCTGATTTTAGACATGTCCGTACATTTCCGTCCTGGCCACAAGGATGTGTCAAAATGCAACCTGTCAATTTGAGCTCATAATATCAAATGCAAACTATTGACATTCCTTCCTCGAATAGAATCGAAAGACACATCAGTCAACTTCACTCGCTTCACTCGCTTCACTCACTTCTCTCATTTGACTAGCTTCATCGCGTTTCACAGTTCATATATTTTCATATCATGACTTCAGGACTTCTCGCTTCACGTGTCAGGACTTCTCCAGCATCGCGCGGTCAGCTCCGCGGGACCAGCCGGAGAAGATCCGAGAGGCGCGTCACGAGGGGTCGAGCCCCGTGACGAGTCGACGAGTCGACGAGTTCAGTCGCGATCATCGTGAGATTTTGATCGACAAAAAATATGACTCATTATGACTCAATGATAGACTCAATGATAGATATAGATATAGATATTGATAGATTCTGAATGATATTGAATGATTGTGATAGCATTTTTTGAAAAGAGCCTGATCGCGCGGGAACACAGAAAACGCGATGGGAATCTCTGGATCCCGAGGCGCTCAAAGTCTACTTGGCCAAGCTGACCATTGTGGGCTCCTCAGCGACCGCCCAGGTCGACTCAGTGCGACTCAGTCGACGTGCTAAGGTGCCGACAGTAAAGCTGAATAAGGCGAGTGCTTGGCGAGTGCTTGGCGAGCGCTTCCAGTATCTTCTTGTGACGCGCCAACAGCATTTGAGCATTCTCAACATTCTCCAAAGAGAGAAATCTGCAGAGTGTACACATCTGTCATGTATCTGTCATCTTGACGGCCGCCCTGAAGATCCCTGAAGTTTCGCTTTTTCATTTTGCGCTCCAGGCAGCAGCGGCAGCTGGTCCAATGAGCCCAAAAGGCGAGCGCTCGAAACACAGCTGAAAACAGCTGGAAACACAGCTGGACGAAAGGAAACACGGAGCTGTGACGTCAGGTGCAGGCGGCAGCTACACTCTTCAAAATTCTCTCGTCTCCGGCATCCAGCGCAGGATGAGCAGCCTGGCCCAGCTTGGCCCAGCTTGGCCCATGTTTCTCTATATGAACATATTATGAAAGAGATTGAAAGGGTGCGAAGCTGAAACTCAGTGAAACTAATCCCCCGAAGAATTTTGTAGATCCAATGGACCAGCTCGGTGCACAACTTTCCCCGTGATCTTTCGGCTTCCTAGGCTTGGTGACGCCGCAAGAGGCCGTTGAAGTTGGTGGTCGAATCTGGTGGAATGAAGGACAAAGAAGACACATAGATGACACATAGATGACACATAGACGAAACATACTGGTAGATGGTACATAAGCGACACATGAATAATCCAGGAACGTTTTTAGAAGGATGTTGTGAAATGATTCAGTAAAGCAGTTTGGTTTCTAGATGATCTACCAGAATATGAAGTGGATGAAAAGTGGCTAAGCAGTAGCTGCTTGTACCAGGATCAGTTGAGCTTTTTTTTGTCAAATTTCAAAACAACTCTGTGCCAGGCGTTTGACATATCCAAGGGAGACATTGGATTTGAGAGGCAGAAGTGTGGAGAAGTGTGGAGAAGTGTGAAGAAGTCGCACTTTGAAAATCTTTGGTGCGTTCATGTGGAATGTTTCTGTGATTTCTGTGGAAGGCAGCACTCGAATGACTCTGCAGACGAGGCGAGCGTCGTTAGACTTTCCACACAGGAGAAGCAGCAGATAGCAGCAGATAGCTGGGTCACAAGCGAAATCTCCGCAACACGTCGAGTATGTTTCGGATATTTTCGGATCATAGTTTGCATCTGTTTGCATGTATTTGCATGTCACATGTGCCTGGCTCGTGGACTCGTGGACTCAGATGCGGGAAACTACATACCACATCGAGGTTGATCGGTGCCATCCTAAGATGATGGAAATTGATGGAATTTCATAAAATCTCTAGAGAGTCCACGCCAGGAATCATGGCTACACCCCGTGCACCACAGGTTTTCGAATCATGAAGCTGGCTGGCAAATGGAGAAGTGCCTGAGACAAGGTGACTTTGAACGTTACCGAATGGATCCGAATGGTGAATGGCATCTCCACAGTCATGTTGGATAATGGAATGATAATGGAATGATAATGGACTACAGTATACTACAGTAGTTACTACAGTAGCTACTACAGTAGTTACTCCAGTAGTTACTCCAGTAGTTACTCCAGTCGTTACTACAGTAGTTACTACAGTAGTTACTACAGTATAAGAATGTATAAGATGTCCTGAAGATGGTTTTCCAGTGAAGATTTCTGGACCTTTTCTCGTGGCTGTTGCTGTGGCTGTTGCTGTTCTGCCAGGCCTAGAGGTGGACTTTGCGTTGAAGGAGCAGATGCCACATCTCCCGCACGTCTCCTGTCTTGGCCTAGAGGAGATCAAAAGGTCGGGAGATCCCAGACTCAGTCATTGCCATGCCATGCTGACCGCAGAAAGCCTCCAAACTGGACTCCAAAAGCGCTGAATAACGGATTGAGTCCAAACAATTTTAAAACTATTCGATCCATCCAAGAAAGTTCTAAGATTGCATCTGCATCCTGTGCGTCAAGTGATTTGGAACGATGGACACCTCAGGCTGGCAGTACCGCAGAATGTGGCCATTGATGTTGAGGGCCCAGGCTACGATGGCTACCTTGCAGCGCCGATGTTGGTTTGGTATGGTTTCATAGCACTTTCCACGAAGATGGTTTTGCGTTTGAACAGGTGAAATGCCATGAGACTGTTTCTCATTTGTGAGATTGGCTGACTGATCAATCTAAAATTCACAAGAAAACCAGTGAAACAATGAAAACCTTTCTGTGCTTGCCTCATTGTTTCTATTTTTTTTCTGTTTTTTTCCTCATCTTTTTATGGTCGATGTCTCCAGGAGTCGTGGACGCTACAATGGACTGCTTGAGGGCGTCTGGCCTACCACAGGAAGCTTTTGAAGAGGCGCGGCGATACCCCGATCCCGACAAATCCCGACTGCTGAGCCAATGCTGAAGCTTTTCGCGAAGCATTGAAGCATCAGAGTGATTCGAGTGATGATGTGAATTCATGTACTATTCATGTGATGCTGCATGATGCATCTGTAGTACTATAGTCATTCTCTCATATTTCCATTATCATCTCTATATGTATTTTTGATCTGTCAGATAATTTCTGAGAAGTTCTGATGTTTCACGTCAAATCCGCAGCTGGAGGTTAGCAAAGCATTAAAATTGAGATTGGAGAATGGGGTCGACTATTTGGAGGCGGCTTAACGGGCGAGAGCGGCGAGCGTGGATGAACATTTTCAGCGGCTTTTTTTGTTGTTCTCTCCACAGTTGCGACTTTGCAAGGACGCCAAGCTGGGTTCTGAGCTGGCCAGGGACCAAGCACAAATGATAAGCTGCTAAGTCTGCTAAACGAAACTCTGGAAACTATACTGAACTAGTGGTAGAGTCTGGTAGAGTTTGGGCTGCCAAGGTAAATCCAAATGAGGGAGATGAGGCTGCGCTTGTTGGGACCCCAGATATTGTGGCATGCAGCAGCCGGTGAACTGAGACGGAGAAAACATGAAGAGAAAGCAGAGACAGCAATGCAGCAACTCGAAGAAGTGTGAAGAGGTAGTGTCATGCAAAGTTTGATAAATGTTGATAATGTATGATACAATGATATATAACAAATACCACTATATGATTTATGTGTATTTATATTGATCTAATGTATATTATTTATATGTCACAACTTTGCAAAGTCTCCAGCTATTCCAAAATTCTGCCCCGTTTCTCGTACTGCCTCCAGGTCTTGGTGATCTCCAGCAAGGCGATCAGGGAGTCCTGCCCAATCTCAGGAGCTTTTGTGCGCTCCAAGGTGGGAAACCCTGGAGAGCCTGTTGTGGGGGAGGCGCTTGGATGATTTTGGATCTCCGATTTTCGGAGGCAAAGAAGATGAACACACACACACACATACAGAATCATACATATATATATATGTATATGCATATGTATATGTATATGCATATGTATATGTATATGTATATACACACGCATGTACGATGCGGGTGTCGGGGTTTTCCATATCGGTGCAGCGCCGGCACAGGTGGTGTTGCCTTTGCGCTCTGATCATCCACCTGCCTGGGTCCCAGCGGTCCCAGTGGTCCCCTGAAGCACGCCATGTGCCACTGTCCTGGGATGCTGTCAGCTTAACAATGCTTAAGCCTTGTCTTAAGCTGCTTAACATCTAAAAGTTCTCCAAAAATGTAAGCACGATATCATGTCTTACTTTCATGGGGTTCGTGTTCTATCACGATATCACCAAGGCACGCTTTATTATCACCTTGGTTGGTCACAAGACGCTTGGCCAATCATTCCAATCATTCTGCCTCTTGTGTGATGTGATCCTCCAACGAGCCACCCTTGATGTTGCGCAGTGTCTCTCTCTCTCTCTCTTTCTGCATTGAGATGACTGTGTCGGTGTCGTGTTGTACGTGTGCTAGGAATGGGCCCACGAGCTTGACGGAGGTCGGCGAAAGTGTGGCGGCTTTGTCAGTGGACGAGGACGCCTCACAAGATCTGAGTGCTTGAAAGCGTTTGAAAAGCGAAGCGAAAATCGGTTCCTAAATGGATCTTAAAAAAGGAAAAACGTTTGAAACATTTTGAAATATTTGCTGTGGGCTACTGACGTTTTTTTTTGTTTGTGGCACAGTGTTGCTGATTGTGTTGTGCCAGTTGTGTAATTAGTAGTAATTTTGTCTGCAGAATCAGGAGCTCATAGCCAAGATGGCAAAAGCCGTGACGAAGGACGAATTTGTCTCAGCATTTGAGAGTCGTTTGGGTGACATCACTCTGTGGCTCAGCTGAAACTTCGACTGAACACCGAACAAACTGAGCTGTTCTGAACTGTTTTGACCTCTGTTCCAAATATGATTTGTTGCTCATTGCGCTGCTTCGCTGGCACAGTGAGATCCAGTGAGAGGTTGCCTCACGCGCAAATGCATTCGAAACGGAATGCGCAAGATGACATGCTTCTCTCTCCGAAGGCGCCCTGTGGCAACAAAGTTCCTTGGGAGATGATTCTTTTGCTAGGATTCTCATAGAATATCTTGGAATATATTAAAAGATTTCGTAGATCAATATAGATGAATGTAGATGAATATAGATTAATATGAATTCGAGATGAATATAGATTGAGATCGATTGATATAGAATAATATAGAATTATTCTGCTCCCCTTTCATGTACTTTCGACTTACTGGTTTCGTGCACGTGTTTTTTCATGTTTTTCCTATTTGCCAAATTTTACCGATCTTCATCTATTGTGGCATTGGTCTTTGCTTCACCGAGTCCATGGCCTAACATAGCTCTTTGATTTTCTTGTTTTTTGAAGTTGCTGGATTGACTGGATTCTTAGGTCATGCACAAAGCTACTTTATTTGTTTTGTGGATTTATTGTTCCATTTGGCTTACGTTGAGAGAGTTTGTTTCTGTGGCAAAATCAGCTGGAGGATTGTAAATCCATCTGAGGATATTTATTTTGGTGCACGAAAACAAAGCTGGGGGTGGAACAAAAACGGCCAACCACATACTTAGCATGTCCACACCTGTGTGTGCTGTTTTTAGAGGTTCGCAGAGCTACAGCTTGATGCTCAACAAGAAACGGCTTCAAAGTACAGGTTTCAACAGGTTTTTTAGCAACAATTTGTGCAAGGAAAACAGCAAGCAATGCTGAAAGATGCTCAAATTGGAATGTAGAAGCAAAAAATTGTAAGCTTCTGGCGCCTAAATGCAGCAAATGCCAAGAAAGTACTGTGCTAAAACGCCACTAGGGTTGAATGGTGCCTCTATTTGTTCAAACATGCTATATGACGGAGGAAGCGCAAAGTTCATTCTTGCACAAAGCTTCCGCCGTAAACATGGCAAAACAATGTAAAGCATAGGAAATCATGCTGTGCCATCCTGAGACAAATCGTTGCCCGTAACAGAAACAGATGAGCAGCTTCGGTGATTTCTGTTGAACCTTTAAGAAATCTCATTTAATACAATTTAATACAATTCAATGATATGATGACATGATATTCTAGACTCCTTTTATTCTGATTTGCAACCAAAAGTCTCCAGATTTTGCTCCTGGATTTCCAGAGCAAGACAGACTTCTGCAGAACGCATCATGGATTTCGAGAATTTATCCTTGAAACAGTTTGGATAATGTTTGGATGCATTTCATTTCCCGCAGTGATTGCGAGCCTTCGACAGCCGTCAGGGTGCATCTCCAAAGGCCAGAAGGATTTCTCATGGGCATACGCCCATCCAGACTATCTCGAGTGCCTCCCTGGGAGTCATTGGGACCAAGAGCTATGTCAACAAGGCCAGATATGGCCGGATATGACCAGATGGAAATAGATGGGAGGGTTTGAGGACGGCGGGAATACAATTGAAAAATCTTGCCTTCAAACGAGAAAAAACCAGACCTGACCAATCCCAATGGATCTCATTGAATCACACCGAAAACGACAGGACGGCCAGATTGTCACAAATGCCTGGAACTTATTGCGATTCCGGCGTGATACCGGGAACCCGGTAGGACCTAGGCATGGAGCTTCTGGGAGTAGATCTAAGGTGAAGAGCGACATTGGCTTTGACCATATGCACAACCACGGTCCAGCAGATGATTTGAGATCCAACGTAGCTCTTGGCGTCCGACGAACATGGAGAGCGGTAGCATGGGCACAGATTCTTGTCTTGGGCACCAAGCATTGAGAGAGAATTACTATGGTGTCCCTTTCAACACTTCCCTGCACGGATTCTCTGTTGTACGTGAGTATGTGTCGGAGTCATTCGGAGTCTACGTAGCGCGTTGTAGCTCTGATAGTGTCAGGAAGTACGCCCTGCCATTGGTCATCGGAGTTTTCATTGCGATGATTTGGATGAACATCGATGAGCATAGCTACCACAAGGCCAGGAAAATTCAAAACTGGACAGACCGGACACAGCTTTGATTCTGGCTGACTGTAGACTTGACCTTCCACGTGACATTTGCATCAATTGACGCATCAATTGACCTTGTTTGAGCTTCCAATCTGAGGTGACACATGATCCCATCGTAGAAGGGTGGGAGATCCTTGGCCACGGCGTGCTTGTCTTAGTTTCAACGAGTTTCAACGAACAAGATTCGGATCTATGATGATCTATGATTTGAGTGTCAAATTGAGAGAAGCACGTGATTCCTCTCAGTGGAACATGTGGAACATGTGGAAGCAAACAAAACCAAACCAGGTGAGCATGCACTTCTTGGTGAATGATATCTTCATGTGCTTTTTCTTCGGTCTCGCCATCAAGGAGGTAACGGAGGCCCCCAACTCTGTGTTTAAGGAAGAACGGTGCTCCTGCTTCATTGTCTTTCGTGGTTTTCAGATGTCTTCAGATGTTCATAATGTTACCATGTGGTTTTCATGTGTCTGTTTTTAAATATATATATATATATGTATATACATTGTATAGACTGTGTATGTATATATATATATATATATACGTATATTATTATTTTGTTTTGTTGTTGTTGTTGTTGTTGTTGTTGTTGTTGTTGTTGTTGTTGTTGTTGTTGTTTTGTTATTGAGAATTTCAGGGTGCAAATTGTTGAGCCTTTCAGAGAATCGTTCAGCTGAATCCAGGCGTTGCTTCCGGGTGGCTCTTTGAGCCCCATCCGACGGGCAACAAATCCGCTGATGGCGACGCTGGGAGGTGTCGTAGGTCCAGTGGCAACCTATGCCCAATGCTCAGCATATGCCGTGTGAAAACGTGTTTCTTATATTTTCTTATGTTCTGTTTGTTCATTTTTATTCCTGACTGCAGCGCTTGTTGGGTTTCAATCTCTGGGTCTGGTAGTGGTGTGCCATTTGGTTGCCAAGCTCAAAAGCCAGAACAAAACCAGAACGGAACCCTGGAACGCTGGAACCCCTCCTGCTGTTAGGTTGCAATGGGTTGATGCGACTAATGTGAATGCTTTTTTTTCCAAATGCTTTCCCACAATCTTTACTGCACTGCGGTGGCAGTTGGCATGACACAGACGTGAAGGAGAGAGTCAAGGGAGTCATGGGACCATCATGATCATCATGGGACCATCATGGGAACATCTTCCACTGAGGTGGTTTTCACCGTGATTTTCTACGAGACTGGCCTTTTCAACGGCATGCTCTGTGAGGTGGATACAGGAGGAGGTTGGAGCCTCACTAGATCGGTTATTGAAGTGACGGAGCTGAGTTGTGTGACACTCCAGACATTCTTGTCAGACCAAGAAAGTCGTCTTACCTCGGAAAGAATCATTCATGGTGAGCTGTTGCTTTGTTACCGTGGTTTGATCTTATGAGAGGTACGGTTTGCATTGTTTTGTAGCAGTGTATTATTTGTATTTCATTACCGTTCTGTTTGACAGTGCCCTCATTGACATTTGGGCCAATTCATATGGAACAGGCCAGTTTCACAGCCTTGGTGAGGTTGATATTTTTGCAAGTGACAATAGTGGCGTGAAACTATGACAGCTCTATGGAACTCTGACAAGTTTCGTGACAACCCACACTTTAGACTTCCTATCAGTTCCGATCAGTTCACAGATGTTCACAGCATGCTCAGGCGATGATCATCATCGGCGGCTAGCGGGCAATTCGACCTACAACGACACTCAAGAGACTCACCATCAGGTGCGGTTGAAACGACCATGGGACCATAGCAGCATTGCCATTGTCGCCTGAGGAGTACAGAGACTGTGGCCTCGCCGACTTCATTAACGGCAGCAGCCACAGAGAACAACAAGTGATGGGCGATCCATTGTCTGACACCATTTGACACCATCTGACACCATCTGACACCATCCTCGCGTTTCCTCAAGCCTTTTTACATCCTTTTAGCACGTTGGCAGCCTTTGTAGTTGGAACTCTTTGGACGTCTTTGCAAATCTTGGCAAGGTGTTTTTTTCTGGCACTTCGTAGTTGCACTAGTTGCATGTATGGCTGATGCTGTGCGCTGTAGGTTGGGGAGTTCCCACTGCCACTGACATTTCTTTGGCATGGATGCCAGCAGCCTCAGATAGCATCGCATCAGCAGATCGTCAGATGCGTTTCAGCGCCCAGGTTCGCCATCCTGGTCTTTGGTGCTGGACATCCTGCCATAAACTACCTCCTGCTGTTGGCCATTGCGGACGATGCACTGGGGATGGCACGCCAAACACAGAACGAAATACCCAAAAAAAATATGGCATCACCGCATGACTTTGACACACAGATATCACAGACAGATATCACACGTATCACACACGTATCACACACGCACTTTGCTTGAAACCTGTGAACTTGGCAAACTTGGGAGTCGAACCAAACGCAGACTGCGTGATCGCTGCCGTGCAAGACTGAAGGCCATCATTGCGATAGCGTATCCTGATCCTATCCATCCAGTGGAACCGATTTGGCGCTTCCCTTAACCCGAGTCCTCTGACATGTGTGACATGGTGTAACATTGTTTGTAAATTGTGTTGAATGTCTGACTGTCCTCCTTAGAACTTTCCCAAGACTTCAGTTTCTACATGCAAGTGCTGTGATCGAAACTAGGTTTCTCCTGGTGCTTGCTGGAGCCATTGTAGCCGCCCTCTTGCGATTTGATGGGCACTCAGATCTCACTCAGATCTCCCACATTTGCATCATCACAAATAATCACATATCAGCATATCATCATTGTTACATATTGTTACTGTAACAACCCATTTCTGGATTCTGGATATTCTGGTACTTGTGACAACTTGGTGACCTTTCACACCTGAGGTTGGAGTGAAGTACTGGAGTCCCTATGTTTTCGTCGCTGGTCCAATCTCTTGGTTTGGCCTCATCAAAGCGCAGGCCAGCTCTCAGAGATGCCAGGGATGCAATCGGGATGCAATCGGGATGCACGGGGAATCCATGGGGATTCCAAGGGCTTCTTGCAGGTGCATCCAGCCTTGGCTTTAGTTTGTATTGTGCGTGCCCCCAGTCCACACTGCCAGCTGCGCATTTGGCGAGTCAAACACACCAGCAATAAAGCGGCCATGAGAAACTGATGCAGGGAGAAGTAGAAGATAGCAGAAGATAGTTGAAGATAATAGAAGATAGTAGTAGAAGGTAATACAAGATAGTAGAAGGTAATAGAAGATGTTCAATTTTTCATCCAGTTTCAGCCCTTGTTTTGGTCATTTGTTTCAATTTGTGCATTTTCTATGCACAAGATGTCTCAAACCTTGGACTCTGCTGAATCTGCTAGGTGCCGTTTATGCCAGCCACCCATGACCATGGGAATCACGACCATGACGATGAGATGCATGCGAAGTCGGAGGCTGGAAAACACTGTGGAAAACATTAGAAAACGCTCTGCAACACTGTCTGTTGCAGTGTGGCTCCAAACTGTACAGATTTGATCAGATTTGTACAAATACAAAGTACTGCACGGTCAAACAGTCAGTTGATAAATCGAGGGAAGTGCAGGGATCAAGAGTACGAGTCCTACCGAGACGAAAAAAAGCCGAGACTGCTCCAGAAGTAGCTTTTGATGCAGGTCCGTCTGATTGGTAGCTTCATTCCAAGAGCCAAAAGTGGTCTTTGCCTCAGCGGCGATGAATCACTCACTTCGGCTTTTGGCATGTTTTGCCTTGATGGTTGCATGACCCACCAGCGGAATAGCTGAGAAATCGAAATCGCAAACACTAATCATGATGGATCAAAATGGAATCTAGAGAGAGCACAGATGAAATGGATCAGAATGGGTGCAAGCTGGCCAAGAGTTTTGCTCAGCTCTTGCTCAGAAATTCTTCAAAGAGCGGCCCAAGAGTTCTTGGCCCGGAGGGGTCAGGGGCTCACTACTTTTGAGTGATGGAACAATCAACCATCGTCAATTGAATTGTCAATAAAAGCATCAATGATTCAAACACCATTTCAAAATCAAACGTGGTGAAGCAAATTCACACAATGTCGCAACATTTCCGGATAGCTCTTTCCCAGCTCTGGGAAAGAACTTCTTCACTGCAGGTGCCCCACTGCATGCCTTCGAGCATCACTGCAAGCTTCTCGTCGTCCATGGCTCAGTCTCACGAGGGGTACATTCCTGGACTGGCACAGGTGCTCCTGAAGTTGATCACAAAGGGTAAAGTACGGGAAAATGCCCGACAAAATGGTAAAGACAAAGAATGACAAAGAGGATAGTCCACAACAAACTGCAAGGATTTCTTGCAGGGATGGAGCTGAAACCTAATTTTCCACAGTTCGAGTTTGGAGCCAGAAACCAATCACAAGCCCGGGGGGCTGCAGTTCGCACTGGAACACAGGATTTTGGCATGTTCTTCTTCGGTGTAGCAAATGCGGGTGCTCGATCCTCAGCATCCGGCTGACTTTGACTGACGGAATTGGAATTTCTGAGGTGAAACATGGACAGAAACATACAGCATATGTACCATCAATATCCATAAATCATAGATCAACATAGCATTTACATATGAAATATAAATAGATTTAAATCATATTTAAAAGCATGTACAAAAACAGAAACTCCCAAGCGAATTCATGTTTTCAGGTGAAAGTGGATGGCATCGGAACTCTCACCGGTGCCACCACCATAGCCCTCATCGTCCAGTGCTCAGAGTGCTTAAATTCCTTGTTATCCTTGGAACACAGAAACGACGTCAAAAGACCAAGTTTTTTTGATATTTTCAATATTTTTCAATCATGTTCTCTGACAATACAGAAAGGATTTCACACATCTTTTTTCCTGCGTCCCACAAAGCGTGATCAGATCATTCTTGCGTGTTCTGATCGCATTTAATCCACTGGCAGTGGCCACACAAGAAAACGGTGGAGTCAGATTTTGAGTATCGCCACAGTATCGCGCTTTATTGCAGTCCTATTTCTCCCTGGTGTGACTCAGTTGGGGAAGACCCTTGGCATCGTCTTCTTTGCCATGGTGGCACATGCTTTGGGTTTCCTCCTGCCTGTAGGCATTGCCGGGATTCGCTTCAGAGCATTGTGCTTCGTATCTTGTGATACTTGTGATGCACTTGGCGCAACCATGGCGCAACCATCGCCGACATGGCCCGTGATGGCCCGTGATGGCCCGTGCTGGCCACAGGTTTGACGGTGGTGGACCTTTTCGCCATGTCGGCCTTGGGTGGAGTCATGGCCCCAGCTGTGACTTGCTGCGAGATATCGTTTTTTCAAATTGTTGGATGACATGATGACATGATGACGCATTGCTACTGCAATTGCTACTGCAATTGCTACTGCAATTGTTGACATGGCCTAAGGTTGGCCTGACTGTTGCCCTTTTCGTCTCAAATGAGGCTGGAATCAAGCCAGGAGATTGCATCATTTGCATCAGATTGAGCTGTGCAGAGCAGTCTTTTCACGGTTTCGCCAGGCATTTACAGATACCGGTCTTCAAAGTCAAGCCAAGATGGGCGCTGTGTTCTCTGTGGCATCTGCACTGCTGGCGGTTCTGGCACGTCGTTTCAAAGATGCGCCCACATACATGAAAACTTGAGAAGATGAGTCATTTTTCGTATGTTTCCGATTTTTTTGCTGCTGTGGATGTGTTTTATTGATTTTCATTGTTGATGCATCGGCAATAAATCATTGGCATCACTGGTGCTTCAGCTGAGCGACTTCTGACGCCATATCCCCAAGCCATGTGCCACATGTGCCTTTGCCAGGCATTTTCCATTAAGAAAATGGGCGACAAAATTTTCTATCCACCACAGGCTGAAGTCAGGCACTCAGATGTTGACAGTTTGCACCGGTTGCTGTGAGAAAAGATGCGAATTGGAATCCCCAGGATCCCTATGAAAAGGTACGGACTTTGTTGACACTGAGGCAGAAGAAACTGAGGTGGAGCTCTTTAGTGACGAAGAAGTGGAGGTGTGGCCCCTTTCCTCTTTGAACATGATTGCACATTCTTCACTGATTCTTCACCAAATCTCACGGAATCTCACCACGAAAGGCTGAAGAGTGGCTCGATGTCGTTGCCATGAACGACATCATGCAGGCCAGTTCAAGATTCTACTACTGTACTTCGTAAACAGGATGATTCTTTCGTTGTGAGTCTTGTCCGGCAAGTTGCTATTCGTACTACAGCTGTCACTTTTGTGACTTTCGACTGCCCTGCTCACCCAAAGAGTGCTTGGACTTGGAGAAGCTTGGAGATGCTTGGAGCACTTCAAGTGTCTTGTGAGGTGCTGTGGACGCAGCGCAAATACCAGGCGAAATGGGAAGCCAAAGCTGAGTGAACTCGTGCGCTGCGCAAAGCATTGTGCAATGAATTGAATGTCGTTTTCTGCACCTTTATCAATATTATATGCTTTTTTATGCAATGATCCATAGAATACTTGATGGTCTAAGCAGTGACTTGAGCAACTTGAGATTGTTGTAGGCGAGAGGCACAGATCTGAACATCAAAAGGTTGGCCAGGCAGATTTCGTGTCGTGATATGTTGTGATTTCTCTTTTGAGGGCAGCGAACAGAGCGAACATGCATATTTGACATTCTTAAACCTGGCTTGAGAACGCTCATGTTTTCTCAAGAAGCTGTATGCCACTGTATGCCATCCGGTTCCGGAAATTGTTGGACCACTTTCGGCATGGTGACAAATTCTGCCAAGCTTGTTGGGAGCCATGCAAAGCTGCAGACTGCAGAGCCCATGGTGCAGGTCAGTTAGCAAGCAGAACCTGAGTTGGCAAAGGCGGCCCGCGGCGGGTGAGATATTTTTTGATCTGAGTATTCTGAGAGAGCTTTTGCTTCGCAGAATTTGATGTCATGCAAAAGATACAAATCATGAAAGCATCTCTCATGATAGGAGTGATGCACCCCTGGCAGGGAACCTCAGACGCCAACGGACAGCGACTGTCGTGAAAGTTTTTTCTCAGTCAATGTTCATGCCACATGGACGCCATGGCTTTTCGGGCTATAAAATCTTTAAAGTTGTATTCACATGTATTCACAATATCCTTTTGGACCTGTTTTTTCAATGTTTTTCATGGTCAAAGTTTCTCATGGACTACTGAGGGATTTTCACGGCAGAGCAGCAGAGATGGAGCACCAGGAACAGGAAGCAAAGAGAATAGCAGGACTGGGGTGATACGTAAAGCTGAATCCGGGAACAACAGGAACAACGCAAAGAACTTTTTCATACTTTTTCCATTTCAATTTCACATGGAGATAATGTGGAAATATTTGAAGATATCTTGAGATGGGGACGGAGAGGAAATGAACTGCTTAGCAACTGCTCAAAAAGAATCACTGACTCACTGCTTTGCACTGCTTTGTTGTGTGTTTCACAAAAAAATGAGCCAGGAGACCTTCCGATGCCAGCCTTAAGGACACGGTTTGAGCGTGCTTGAGGGGTAAAAGGACAAGACTTTCACATTGCAGAGGGGTAAAGGACAAGATGGATGATCCATGACGATCCTTTTGATTTTTGAGATTCTTCACCTGAATGTAAAGGTCATGAGACATCATGTCGGGAGCTGGCTGAAAAGCGGATAAGAAACGATTCAAATAGGAAAGAGCAGATTTAGGCTCAGTTGCATAGTAGATATGGTAGCTATGTGGCAGTTGATCCACCAATATGTTGCAACAGTTTCAGGGTCAGAATGGTCAGAGAGTTCCAGAGTTCAGCAATCTTCAACACCATAGTGGTGAACCGAAAGGACGGCGTGGTCTATCCGGTGACCAAATCAGCCCTGGCCTCTTGCAGTTGAAACAACATTTTGTTGAGAAAATATCGACTCGTTGCAACTTGTGGTGTCGAGGCCTTCGGTGATATCCCAGAAGAGTTCCAGTCTTATTTGGCTTCGAGATTTGTTTGCGAATGTTTCAGTCACCTTTCAACCTTTCAACCGTCTTTCATTACATTCAATCCCGCTGCAGTGTTGAGTCTTTCTGTTTCCATGATTTGCCGATTCCATTGTTTTATAGTGTTTCAGTGTTTCAGTGTTGATTCCTGCCAGCGCCGATACCTGGAGGTAAATTTTCCACTGGGTCAGCTCAATGATTCGAATGATCTCTCCGTTGCAATGCCTGGACAAGCTGGGCATTGTGTTCCCTTTTTTTTCGTTTAACGATCAGTACCTTGGCCCAACCATGTTGGCATACGTTGGCCATAGGTATCCATAGGTCAAGCAGTTAAGCTCTTTTTGCCTCCCATTGAGGTAAGCCTCATCGTCTCACATGGAAACTCACCATGAAGTATCCATATGAATTGAGCCTATCGGGGTCTTTTTGGAATCTTTGGCGCAAGAGCAGAGAAGGCCAGGCCTTGACGCAAAATCATCGAAAGTCTCAATTTTTTAAGTCCCAGTTCTCAGCTGTCGCCGTTTTCTACTTTTTCTATCTCAGCTCTTGCTGCCTACGGAACGACTGGCCAAGCCAGCAACGATGCACACTGCATCACTTTACCGCACTTTTTGAGCAATCTGCCAGTTCGCTTTCAGAGCGCCATATGTTTTCACATGAGGCACTCTGATACCTGAGGCGCTGGCCTGGTTTTCGGGTTTTTGGGCGGAGAACGTTAATTCAGTCGAGTGCAGCATGCCAAGCATGTCTGCAAGCATCGACGCGCTAGGCGAGGAAGGCTGACAGAATTGATGGTCAGACAAGCTGTGATATGCAAGACATGCAAAGATCTAAACAATCCCTTCAAGCAACGAGAACATGAGAGCAAGCGTGTCTCCTTCCTCAACAATGTCGTGCACTAGCAGGATTCTAGGAGAAAGCCTCCCAAATAGCAGCGTACAGCTGGTGGAGGCTTCCAAATGAGTCATGGGAAAGAACAGACGCAGAAATTCAAGTTTTGACACAGCTTTTCAGCTTTGCTGTGCGTGTCTTCCAGAGGCTTTCTGAAGAAATCAAGGCATGGCCCCATGGCACCAGAAATGGAGACATTGGCAGATTCATGGGGATTCCCATGTGGAGCTTCGCCATCGCGTGAAAGGGCCAGGGTTGTGCGCGCGGCGGATGTGTACAATGTGCAAGTTCTTGTGGTTTCGCTAGGTAAAGAAAGATCAATGACGTGGAAGTGAGCAAAATGATGCAACATGATCCAGCATGAAGCTTTAGCCTTCCTTAGTCTTCTTGTGATCGCACCTTTTTCTGACAAGAATTGCCAGGCTGTTCAAGCAGGCGAGCTGATCAGGACGGGTTTGCATCGACTCAGAATTTTGAAGCTTAAAATGTTGAGACTCAACAAATCTGGACGAATTTACCATGTGAAATAATTTTCCTGACATTTGGATCAAAGATCAAAGAGATCATGGCACGTATCCTGCTCGCAGTGCAGGATCTGTGAGCGTGGAATGGTGGGACAGAAGCTTTGGCCACTTTGCGGATCAAACATGTCACGAAAGGTAGCTCTCATGGGGCTATTGTGGGGCTACCTTGAGTTTTGACTTTACGAAGTAAAGGGGAGGGTTGAGACCCCTTTGCTCTGAATATTTAGGAGATTGTCTTTCATTTTACAACCCCCCAGTTGGGCTCAATCCCGCGTCCGCCGCGCAGATCTCTTGCCCTAAACGGACCTTTGGAATGTTCATTGTATTCTCTGCGCAAGCTCTTCTTTTTGGTTCGCATTTATCTTTACACAACCGCTGCTGATTGGTGTTTGGTTGTGTTTGTGTTGTCTTGTTGGGCGAACCGGTCAATTTTCATAGTAGCCCGTCATTTTTCTGGAGAAATGTTTTACTGATTTGTACACATGCCTACATGTCTTCTTTTTGTTGAAATATCAAGTAGTATCAAATAATTCGATGTAATTGACTGGGAATTGAGATGGATATTATGAAAGTTGCCTTCGACTTGGCTTGTGTTTGATTTGAAAGTTGGAACCAAGCTTGAGCTGGAGAATTGACATGAACCTGAACTGACTTGAGTATGAAAAGATTTGAAAATTAAATTAAGCATATTCGCTGCAAACCCTGCGTTTGACCGCCCCGGAAGTCGACCGGACGGGACATAATCATCATCTTCATCATGATCATCGTCATCGTCATCATCATCTTCATCATCATCGCCAGCAACATCAGTTAATAAACCATTCAGCATATTTGTTCAAAGGGGTTGGCGGATTTGATTCCTCACGAAGATAAGTGGAAGTTAAACAACCATTCGACATATTTGTGCTGAGGGGGTGGCGGATTGGAACCCTTGTAACTTATGAAGATAAGTGGTTTGATCCCGTATGGAAGATCTTGAATGAACAACTGGATCTAAAATCCTAATGCCATCTTGGATCTTCCCCATTCATCCGTGAGTCCTGACTTGCACCGTCAAGTTGTACCTGGTGCAAGTCCCGGACCATGGCGCTCTATCTTTGGCGCTCAATCCTTCTTGTAACCACAAGTGGATATGGTCACCGACTGCATTGTCTCGGCTGGTTTGAGCCATGGTCCTCCCGGGCCCTTCGTGTGTGATATCGCATGACTGCAATCCTGAGGTGTGACGAACGTGTTGTTGTGAGGGAACATAAATCATGATATAATTTGGGGGATGGGACATATATCATTATATCATTGGGGGGAATGGTCGAACGTGGGGTTTGGCGCCAACATATTTAAATTGTCTATTGCAGTAAACGATTCAAATTGAAATTGCATGATCATTGGCTCCAAACATGTCTTGAAAATTATTTGGCTTTTTGGGAAGGCCCCAAGACTTTGGGACCTTTATTTAGGGCTGTCCAGCAATGCTGTTTCCCCTGTTCCGCGGCTACCCCCTCTGTGAGTTTGCCGGAAGTCATGGTTTAAACAGATTCGCTGAAGA
This sequence comes from Symbiodinium sp. clade C Y103, assembly GCA_003297045.1. Lineage (NCBI taxonomy): Eukaryota > Dinophyceae > Suessiales > Symbiodiniaceae > Cladocopium > Cladocopium sp. clade C. The sequence continues at coordinate 302,746 of BGPT01000849.1, read as the reverse complement.
AAAAACAACTTCATACATGTCTATTTTTGGAGTAAGATTCCAAACCCAATTTAGTAAACACATGCAACTTCTGGACCTGGTTTTTTTGGAGCCCGATTCAAAAATCAGGCAACACCCGTTCCCAAAAATGTTGGCGTACTTTATTGTGGGTGTGATTTACTGGTCTGCCCCGGGATGTGGTTTATCATTTGGATTGGAATCTGCTCCACAGAACATACAGGATATACAATAGGCTGATACAAGTAATCTTGTAGACAAAAAATCAAGATGTCACTTGTATATTTTCAAATGTCTATTTGATCACATTTTTTGATACCGTACCATTCTATTCTATTAACATCCATGTATCTACCCATCCATCTATCCATCTATCCATCTATCTGTCTGTCAATCTATCAATCAACCTCTCTATCTATCTATCAATCTATCTGTCTGTCTGTCTGTCTACCTGTCTGTCTGTCTATCTACCTGTCTGTCTATCTATCCATCTATCTATCTATTGATCTATCTATCTATCTATCTATCTATCGGTCTGTCTGTCTGTCTGCCTATCTACCTGCCTGTCTGTCTATCTATCTATCCATCTATCTACCTATCTCTCTATCTCTCTCTCTAACTATCTATCTATCAATCAATCAATCAACCAATCAATCTATCTATCTATCTATCTATCTATCACTATCTCTCCATCTCTCTATCTCTCTATCTCTCTATCTATCTGTCTACCTATCCGTTCATCGATCTTTCTATCCATCCATCCATCCATCTATCTATCTATCTATCTATCTATCTATCTCTATCTCTCCATCTCTCTATCTCTCTACCTCTCTATCTACCTATCCGCTTATCTATCTTTCTATTCATCCATATATCTATCTATCTATCAATCTATCACTCTTTCTATCTACCAATCTATCTATCTATCTAACTATCTATCTATCTATCTATCTATCTATCTATCTATCTATCTACCTCTCTACCTCTCTATCTATCTATCTCTCTATCTATCTATCTATCAATCTATAGGTCGGTCTTTCTGTCTGTCTATTTACCTGTCTGTCTATCTACCTGTCTGTCTATCTACCTGTCTGTCGATCTATTTATCTGTCTATCTATCTCGCTATCTATCTATCTATCTATCTATCTATCTATCTATCTATCTATCTGTCTATTTCTCTATCTATCTATCTCTCTATCTATCTATCTATCTCTCTATCTCTCTGTCTATCTATCTCACCATCTCTCTTCTCTAAATATCTGTCTATCTATCTCTCTATGTATCTCTCTATCTATCTCTTTATCTCCCGATCGTTCTATCTATCTATCAATCTATCGGTCTGTCTGTCTGTCTGTCTGTCTGCCTATCTACCTTTCTGTCTGTCTATCTATTTATCTATCCATATCTATCCATATCTACCAGTCTATCTATGTATCTCTCTATCTATCTATCTATCTAGCTAGCTATCTATCTATCTATCATCTATCTATCTACCTATCTATCCATGTCTCTATCTCTCTATCTATCTATCTATCGATCGATCGATCGATCGATCGATCTATCTATCTATCTATCTATCTATCTATCTATCTATTTCTCTATTTCTCTATTTATCTATCTCTCTATCGCTCTGTCTATTTCTCTACCTATTCATTTATCTATCTTTTTCATCCATCCATCCAACCATCTATCCATCTATCTATCTATCTTTCTTTCTTTCTTTCTTTCTATCTACCTCTCTATCTATCTACCTCTCCACATCCATCTTTCTATCTATCTATCTATCTATCTATCTCTCTATCTCTCTGTATCTCTATCTATCTATCTCACCATCTCTCTTCTCTCTAAGTATCTCCCTATCTATCTGTCTATCTATCTATCTATCTATCTATCTACCTCTCTACCTCTCTATCTATCTATCTCTCTATCTATCTATCTACCTATCTATCTATCTATCTATCTATCTATCTATCCATCTCTCTCTCTCTCTATCTATCTATCTTTCTTTCTATGTATCTATCTATCTATCAATCAATCTACCAATCAATCAATCAACCTATCTATCTATCTATCTATCTACCTATTCATGTATCTATCTATCCATCCATCTATCTATCTATCTATCAATCTATCAATCTAACAAGACAATCAACCAATCAATCAATCTATCTATCTGTCTCTCTCTCTCTATCTCCTTATCTCCGTATCTCCCCATCTCTCTATCTATGTGTCTACCTATCCATTATCTATCTTTCTATCCATCCATCTATCAATCTATCAATCTATCAATCTATCTATCAATCAATCTCTCTATCTAGTTGTCCATCTCTCTCTATATATCTCTCTATATAAATATATATATATATATCTCTCTCTCTCTCTCTCTCTCCATCTCTCTATCTCTCTATCTATCTATCTATCTATCTGTCTATCTATCTATCTATCCATCAATCTATCAATCAATCAATCAACCTATCTATGTATCTACCTATTCATGTATCTATCTATCCATCCATCTATCTATCTATCTATCAATCTATCAATCTATCAATCTATCAATCTATCAATACAATCAATCAATCAATCAATCAATCTATCTATCTATCTAATTATTGCATGGTAAATATCTCTTTCATGGCCGGGATGAGACCAATGACCAGATGATGTTTCGATTCTTGTGGCCATTGCCACAGCCACTAGCCAGCAAGGCTCTGTCTGATGGATGGCCGTGGGTGGGTTACCGAGAAGCCCGGAACCCGGCCAAGCAGAAGTTTATGATATGGTTTTCATTGTTTTCATGTACATCATTGAACATCAGTAATAGGAAATTGAAGGAACTATTAATAGGAATCTGCAATAGACACGCACACATGATATATAATTCGTCATTAGAACACAGTCCCGCATGTTGTGCAAACTTGTTCTGCTTCTCAAATCAGCGATGGTCAGGTCTTCACGGCGACACGTTTCAGAGGTGAACGATGAGGGCTCTCAGTGTAAGGCTGGGTGAAAATATTTCAGAGAAACAACAAACATCAACAAACCAACTTTCGGCCAAGGATGAAGGCGCCGTTTTTAGACAACACTTGACACATCCAGTCTTCACATGTTTTCACCAAACACATTCCACTCTGCAACGAAGAGCTAGGTCAGTTTTTTGTTTTTTTTTAAGAGATAGGTCATTTGGTTTCATCAGTCTGCGAAGTGACTTGCTGTTGCCAAAATTTGCATGAGTGTTGCTGTTTTGTGTTCAGAAGATGGTGGAACCTGCATGATCCCACCATGTCTCCAGGGGCAAAAACTCATTGTGGACCCGCGCTTGGACAAAAAGGCGAGCGCCCGAGCCATCCTGAGCAGAGCCGTTGAATACATTTCCGACAGGAGAACATGGTACACACAATGGGTGAACACAAGCAGTGAACAGATTGTGAACAGATGCGCCCATGGCCACGTCATGTCATTGTCCCCTTGTTAAGCCCTGCCTAGCGGCTTAGCAGGTGAAGCTGGCTCCTGCACCTCTCACCTTTGGTTCGGTGGCTGGTGCACCGGAATTGCCTGAAGCTTATGCGACTTGTGACTTATGCGACTGGAAAGATGCCCTATGCATCCCTATGCAGTTTCTGTTATTTTCTGTTTTCATTGGTCAACAGAACTTTTCAACCACTGGAACTTCAGCGTGCGAGGGTTGCTGGCATGGTGGTCACAGTTCTTCGAAAGGCTCGGGAATGCTGCAATGTTTGGCAGTTGGAGATCGAACTAAGACAGCTCAGCTGGTTCGAGTACAGTGAGTCAATGCAGGTACAAGTACTTGCGGCCTCCCCCACAGACAAGAAGAAAGAGATGTGGGCTAGATATTACAAGGCCTTGAAGTGTTGCTGTAGACGGTATGTGCTTGCATCCATCTCGAAACCATCTCGGGTGATCTGAAGGTAGAAGACGAGAGGAAAATCGAAGGTTGGCTTGGCGAACTCAGGACCAAATGGTCACTGCAGTGCACTGCAATGCACAGTACGCTGAGCAGTGCTGCATAGTGCTGCCACACTGAAACCATGTCGTGCTTACACTTGCAGATACTTGCAGATACTTGCAGATACTTGCAGGATGCATTGTGGCTTCAAAGGCTCTGACCAGGGACAGCCCGTGCTTTGTGAATTCAAGGCGTGGTTCGCCGGTCGCCAAATATGATGACTCAAATATGATGACTTTCAAAGTGAGTTGCACGAAGCAGTGTGCGTCAAGCCTTGAGGCGGGTGGCTTTCACAATCCCAATCAGCAGGGCAGGCTCGGACTTCGGAATCTTCGGAATTCCGAGCTCAGACGTCGTTTGCAGAGCTTGGGGGAAACACGTAAGAAATACTATCAAAATCTATCAAATACAAAGACATGAGTCAATTGAGTCTTGGTGGTGTCCACCAGGCCATGCTGGGTCTCCGTGCAAAGCAAATCTTCAGTGGCACTCTTGCAGGGCCCTAGCAGGCGCCATTTGAGCATAATTTTGCCAGGACTCAAATTCCATGAATTTCCTATAGATGAAGTGATTTGACGTGATTCGTAGGTTTCTACTGAAATTGCATGAGATTTATTTTGGATTTGGTATGAGCATATTGAAACCATGCGTACGACTTGCGTCAGGTTTCGGACCGCTGGAAAGAATCTGATTTGCGGTGACTTCGTGGAGGCAATGAGTTATAACAGGTTGCAAGGGAAGTTGTTCAGAAGTTGTTCAGACCATTTTCAGACCCATATCGACATATTACATATTGACATCTTATGACATCTAAAACCTCTCACACGAGATCTGATGAACACAACCTCAACATACCTCAACCTACAGCGATGGAAGATGGTGACCTTATTGGACCAGTGTGGATGTCTCGCTTTGGTGTGGCCTTCCAAGTGAACAGTGTCAAGGCTGTGGAAGAAGTTGTCGCCTCCGGGCAGACCTTTTACAGGACTGCAGATTTCAACAGTCGCAAAATTGTCGAAGTTGAAGTATACATGTTGTAGTCATGTCACGCTATTTCACGCTCGCCCACAGCTTTGCCTTCGCATTTTGGGATTCTCAGCGCACTCAGAGACTGTTAAAACCATTTCAGACCTGCTCAGACCCATCTTGCAGGCTGGTAGATGGGCATTGGGTTGCCAGAGAAGATTCCAGCGGAAAGGCAGACACGGGATTGAACACCGGATATGTGAGGATTGGCTTCTCTTGTTTCGCCTGTCTTGCACGGCGCAGGTCGCATGTGACCTCCTTGTGAGAGAAAGCCACAAGTGGATCTATGTTTGCAACGACAAGGAGACTGAAGTGCATCGAGTATCATCGAGTCAAGATCAGTCAGGAGTGAAGCAGAACCTAGGAACTACTGTCAAATACTAGCAAGTAGGATAGATGAACTTGCTGTAAGCATGTCTTTTGTGAATTTGACAGTTGAGAAGTTCAGAGAAGGACAAAGATCATCAAACACCGTAAGCTCATCATAGCTCCTTTATAATTTCCTTTTTGTTCATTTCTCATTCATTTATGCTTTGTGGAGAAGGTATTTTGCGTTTGCATCTAACTCAGGACGGAGCGCAGATCCGGGAGACCCCAACTCGGTCGAATGCAAAAAACAGGGGGAAGAGGCTGAAATACAGGCTGGATTCGGCTGGATCTGAGCTACCGGTAGAGACCATTGTAGAAGCTGGAGCGCGTGTTCTTGGCATTTCTTTGGCATCTTTTGAAAGACTCATGTTACATGGCCCATGTTGATGAGTTGTTGATGTCTTGAAACATTTTGAAACATTTTGAAACATCCTGTTGTTGCTTTGATAATGCCTCCCGGGCCTGCTGTTTCCGGCGTCGGGGCGCGCAGCGAGGCAACGTGTGAACATCTCCGAGAAGGTCACCACTTCTGCCAACGAGGCAGTGTTCCAGAATGTTCCAGAATGTGTTCGGGCAGTTCGGCCAATATGTCAGAATAATGTCAGAGTAAATCTGGGCATGTCAGAATGATTCAGAATGATTCAGAATGAATGTTTCCCAGAATGTATGTCATGTATGTCGGACTTTGTCACTTTGTCGGGCACCAACCGGGGCGACGCTGTAGCGATTGTCTCATTTGTCCGCTTGATTTTGCTTACTTGATATCTTGTGCGTGTGAGTGCCTGCCGCTTTTCGATGTCGTATTCGTCACAGTCAAACCTTTTCGTGTATTTGTAATAATGTCTTTTTAGTCGATGCCGGTTAGATTTGGGGAAGGTCTTCTTGAAGCTCGCTGATGAGAAGAAAGGCGCGCTGCGCTAGCATTGGAGGAATGACATGGATTATCTACGCAGCATCTCTGGTAGTGCAAACGTGAACAAGTTATGTCGAGATGCCTTGAATCTAGATGAGTCTAAATGAGTATGGACGAGTAGGTTTTGACAAGCTTTTAATCAACTGTTGACTCGGTGACTTGTATGCAGTACTTTCCTCACTAAGCTCGCTGTCCTCACTGTCCTCATTGGGTGAGACTTTGGAGGTTGGGTCCCAGCGACCAAGCTCAACTCCAGCGTGGTGAAGATGGCCGGGAGAAAACTTGAGATCAGTATCCTGTTTTATCCTGTTTCTCAAGTTTTCTATCCTGCTTCTCATATGTTTTCATCTAACAGTCCTTGTGCAAACATTCTCTGCAACACTTTGTTCAAACCCTATCTTGACGTCACTACAATGTAACCTTCGTCATACGATTTTGCGAAGTATGAAAGTTACACAAAAGTTACACATGGCTGCCACATGATGTCGCCGTTGGAGGCTCCTCTTCAACCTCTGGAGCAAAAGACAAGGCTCCACGCGGGCTGGGCCGGGCTGTGGGGCTGGGCTGTGAACTGCGTTGAAGTTGTTGTTAAACATTGATAAACATTGTAGAATGGCGTAGAATGGTGAAATGACGGTCAAATGACGTTCAACGAAGTTCAACAACGTTCAAGGCATTTTTCTGCAGCATTGTTTTAATTTTAATTGTTTCAGCTGTTGCGAAGGCCTCCCATGGGTGCTCCTGGTGGCGGCCAGCCTTATGGCCCTGGCTGTGGAGCTGTTCCTTGAAGATAAGTCTGTTCTGGTGATTTATGGACGGCTCTGCTACTGCTGGAATTCATCAATCAATATTTAGACTATTTATCATACACTCATCATATTCATTCATCATATTCATAGCAGATGTAGCAGTATTTCCGTGGCAATGAACGTATTTTGAGTCATGATGAATCATTATAAATCAAAATTACGAGTCATGAGACATGCCATAATGTGCCAGAACGGTGTCACTACAAATGAGACTTATTCTGTTATTCTGGACTGAGCATTTCTGTGCGTTGCTCTTGGAGCTCTGAAAGCGTCCACAAAGCGTTTCCAAGGCTGTGAACGGTTATGCCAACACCAATGGTTACGGCGGTTATGGTGCTGCGCCACCTCAGCAGAGCTATGCTCCGCCAGCCACTCAAAAGGCACTGGATGGAGTTCTACACGAGTTATCGATGAAACATGATGAAACTGGAGATGAAACTGGAGATCATGGACTGATTGAGATGCACAGAATTGCAGCTTTTTACGGTGTGTGTTTGGGTGTGATGCTGCCTGAACCTAGAGATGTTCTTTCGTCCAAATTTGCAATTCCTGAGAGCAGACGGAACATTGAACAAAGTGAAACCTTCACCAGAGTAACAGAAAGGCTTCTATTCACTCAAAACAAGTTTCCTCTAAAAGAAGCGAAGAAAGTCAGAGCCTCACTGCATTTTGGATGCTTGGGATAAGGTCTGGCTTTGGAGGGTGCGATCCTAGCTATTCCAATGGCTATGGTGCTCAAAGTTATATGCCACAGTGCCCAGTTTTGACTCGGCAGCATCTTCGTTGCATAGATATGCATATGATATGCATAGATATGCATACATGCATTGCCGGAGAAAATGCCCTCGAGGTCACCAGGCTGTGGAGGCTATGGCTGTGGCGGCTGTGCTGGCTACGGTGCGAGCGGTGCGAGCATGGTGGCAAACTGAGTCTGAGCTGAGTGAGAAACAAACAGACACCCACAGACACCCATGGACACCCACACTTTGCCTTGAAAATCTTTGTTTTGATCATTCTTGGGTTTAGACATTTTAGAGTCTTAGAGACATGTAGAGAAACTGATGTTTGACAGGCACAAATCAGCGTGAATGCTGATTTCTCATTTCCAACGATTGTATTTGTGGACAGCATGTGGACAGCTGCATGTGTTTGTCCACTTGTGGACAGCTTGTGTAAAATCCCACAAGTTGCATTTCTTACTCGGCATTCCAGGGTGGCGACTTTGGCATCGGTGCCGCTGTGCATGGCCTAGAGTGCCTAGAGCACGACGAAAGAAATGGACTTTTGCGAACGCACTCGCCAGCATCACGTGGGTCAAGGAAGGTCAAGAAAACAGCTCTATTCAAACATCTAGAAATTATACCTGAAACGTCGTTGAGCACAGGACACCGAGAATAGAAAGTACAGAGAAAGCACCAAAAGACGGACAACAATCACCACTACACTGATGCCTAGACTCCCTGATGACTCCCTGATGTCTCCTGATGACTCTTTGTATGTCTTTTTGTCCAATGTTTTCCTCGTTTGATGAGGCCCCTGTTGCTGGACCTCTAGCGGCTCCGCCTTTAGCGGCTCCGCCTCTAGCGGCTCCCCAAGCTGGTGGAGACTTTGGCATCGGTGCACCGCCACCAGTCGGCAGCTGAGGAAGAGGGAACGATGGGAACAGCACAGCAGGTGGCCATATTAGAAACCCATATGGAATATGTATAGTCCTTTTGACGCCCCCTTGGGGCGTCAAGTTTGGACTATAAATTTTGTAAAAAAAATCCATATGGACTGGAACATCGAACATCATGGCTATGGATGGATCTATGGGAGGCACGCTGAATGGAGTAGGCGATAAGGCCAAACCTTTCTTTGTTCCCCATGATCCTCTTACAAATTGAGGCAACCTTTACAACATGATACTCTTTGCCCAAGGAGGGCTAGACAGAGACGGCTTGGCTTTGGAAAGAATTAATGACTTGGTTCATCTCTAGGGAAGGATCACTCTAATTCATTTCATGCATTGAATTTGGGTCCGTTGCCGCCAAAGTATGAGACTAGCCACAGAATGTCTGAGGCTGGTGGATTTGGCATGGCTTGGAACTCAGATGAACTCAGCGAGCAAGGAATAACTTGTGGGATTTTTTCGTGTGAACACAGACTGCATTGAATGCGACAAGCAGAATGCGGCTTTTGACATGGCCGCCATGGCCCTTTGGTGCTGCAGGCCAGTGGGTGTGGCTACCCGTAGAGTACTCAGACTCCGACAGACCACTCCGACCACTGCTTCACAAATTGGCGTCTGGCTGCGGGTGCGGGTCCTGCGGTTCGTGCGCAGTGTTCTCAGGTCCGGAGCACGGAAGCCAAGGGACTGCCCTGAGGGACTACCCCGAAAACCTAAGTGACTGGAAGACATTGGAAGACCAGGTGGAGTCCAGGTGGATACGGGAAGCACATTGGAAGCACTACACTGCAACAGCATGGCCTCTCTGCTCCTGTGCCGAGGGGTGGAACAGCGGCTGTGGTGGATTCAGGCCTGGCCCGATGCCAAAGCAGATTCTACCAAGTCCATTGAGCTTGACATCAAGATACTTCAAGCACGTTTAAAGAATTTTAAAGACGCATGCTCAAATACACGAAAGATGGGTGAATTGCAGGTGAAGCGAATTGCAAGTGAAGGCCTTGGCTGCATGAGAAAATTGGGCACGAACAACTACTTGCCAGCTGCTTTGTATGGGGTTGCCATTGGGTTGAGCCTCAAAAGCATGGGAGGCAGTCGTTGGGCTGACGTTGAAATTGATCCGCATTCTGAGCGGATTTGCAGTTCCAAACCACACAGAGCCTATATCCAAGCAGGGTTTGGAACTGTCCCAAAGTTAATGTTTGCGATTGCTGCACTTTGCAGATGTAGCGGAAGTTTTGAGTTGATGATCGCTGAATTGATACGTACTGAAATTGACTTCTTCTAACAGGCCTGGCTCGTGCAATTGGATATTTTTTCAAGGTGACTCAATGCTTCTGGCGTAAAGATGCAAAGCATCGTCATGGCAAGGCGGCAAGTGCAGTTCCCCAACTAATGTACTTCTTTATTGTCCGCAGAAAAGCAGAAAAGGAACGCATTGCCAACCTTTTGCAAAATGGGCCAACGGCAACACGTCTCAACACGTGACATGTTTACTGAGCGGCACGGTCAAAGCTGATGCTCCCGTACAGAAGCAGCAACGGCTCCCGCTGCATGCCTTGGAGGCGCCTGGCTCAAAGGTCAGATGAACGCCTTAAGACAAAATGGAAGAAATCGCAGATGTCGCAGCTGTCGCAGTGATGAGAAACTAGCAGAGAGATCATATAGCGAAGGGATACAGAAGACGTGAACATGCAAATGTTTAGTGTACAACTGTTGAAGTTGAAGCCTGTCACAATTCACGAAGTTTAACTATGACCTTGATACTCCTGAACAAGCCCTCGGTATCCCTCAGGTATCATGACATGATTTTATTTTGCTGCAAGTAAATTCATTGGACTCTAAACATGTCTCAACTACTGGTTGCATTCAACGTGTTTGACAGACAGATTCAAAGCATTTCAAAGTTCTTCTTTTGTTTTGCGCGTCCATGTGCTGAGCCATTGAACTGAGCTATGTAGGGCTGACTTTGTGTCTTGACACATGGCGCTGCTAACGGTGCCTGAGCCGATGAACAAAACTCACAGATGTTTTTCATCAAACCACTGCAGCGCAGAGAAGTGTAGAGAAGGGCAGAGAAGTGAGTACAGTAAGAAGATGCAAGAAGTGAAAAAGAAGTCACAAGAAGTCAAAAGACGTCTGATGTCATATGGTGTCATCTGGTGTCTCGCGTCCAGGAGACCATCCAGGATATGGTCTTCCGCGATTGCTCCCCATCTCTACATCCGCTGATTAGGTCGTTTGACGCACATGGCACGAATGAGCACAGCAGAGCCGCATAGCGTCGTCTTCGTTTGACGTCGTTTGACGTCGTTCGTAAGAATTTCGGGCAAAGCTGCAGGCGAAGCAACGGTATGTCCGGGCTCTGCAAGGAGCAGTGAGATGTGCAGACATCGAGACATGTCCGACATATTGTGACATATCGACATATCGAGACGAAGTTCTTAAAGAGCTGTGTCGTTTTCTGTTGTCTCAGGACATACTAGAAATGCTGAAGAAGGCTCCCTCAGGAGGCAGATGTGAGTGCTCTGAAAGTTCAGATATCCGATGGTGAAATGGAAGTTGAATAGGGATTCGTCTCATTTCCACCTTTGCAAAGAATTGATGATGGAAATTGTAGCTGTCACAACCTGGATCGAAATCCTTACTCTTTCTGTGACCTGCGCTCGATGTCTGTACCACAACCGTTGCTCGAAGGATCCTCTTCAAGCTCCCAGAAGACAGGCATTGCGACATACAATCATGAAGCACATGCTGACATGTGACACCTATGTGAGCAGGACTTGGCTTGGCAGCTTAGCCTTTGCATGTCTGACATATTATCAGGACACAATTGGCTTGTCTTGCCTTTCATTATCTGTCATTCTCTCAAACATGAAGCAGGTCCCGAGCCACTTGACGAGCCTGCGGAACTTGTAGTTCCAGCCTTTTCTGCTTGGAATGTTAAGAGCTATGAATCGATCCGCTGACTTTGAGATTCATTGCTGTTGTGAGTCTTTGGACAAGTCCAATCTTCTAGTTCTAGACTACCATGTACCATCATACCATCAAACGTTTACCAACCATAGATGATGTTGGAAAGTTCAAGGACTTGGGAGAGCAAGCCGTGGACCTGGAAGAATTGGAGGACTCAAGTAGAGTTGGAAGTGGAAAGGACATCAAAAGACAATAGACAATCTGTCAAGACAAAGATTCCAGAGGACCGGATCCAACAGGTCCAATAGGTGCAGAATCCAAATGTTTTTTACACGTAAAAAAGATTCCATTGATTTTTTACATGTAAACAATTTCTGGTCATTTTTGGCCAATTTTCTGGTCGCCTCATGGGCTCCTCTTACCCCGGTCGCTTTTCACCAGGACAGCATGCAGCAGAAATGGCCCAACCGGGACGAGAGAAGCGCTGCCTATCAAAGGCCAGGAACATCCTACAGGTAATTGATGGTAATTGATGGTAACTGTAGGGACTTGGACCATGGAGATGATGTTGGACGGCACTGGGATCCCAAAAGCTTTCGTGCACTTGGAGCCCAAATCAGAGACGTTTCCAAGGGTGGATAGCTTCCGGTACTGATAGCTGTGCTTTTTGTGCTGCAGCAGGGTCTATTTCCCCTGCTTTCCACGTACTGGGAAGAATGCCTTGCAATGCAAGGATCTATTTATGGATGTAAGCCTTTTGAGGCTTCCATACGCCGCACCATGTGAGTCTATGCACCATTCAGCCTCTGCTGGGTTTTGCTTTCTGCGTTCCCTTTGGTTCTATTGAAATATTGATTCGAGGTTGGTCCAGTATGGCGTTCGCTCCCCTCAGGCCCGGCACCGACTAGGAACATCTAGGAAGATGGAACTAGGATGTTGCTGCCGCCTATTTGATCTCCAGGATCCTGATCCTGTTGCGTCAAGTCACTTGAGTCCACTCTGGTTCTTGGCTCATTGAACCAAATTGAACCATGACTGTAATAAGACTGTAATAGAACCAAAAGACTCCTTTTGAAGCGTGGCTCCAAGCTGGCAGGCTTTGCTCACAGTTCTACAAGATCGATCCGGTGGAAAGTGCATGACTCAACTGACTCAACTCCGTGTGATCAGAGTGAAGTGACATATAGATACACATAGTGACACCCTACAGCAAGACTTGGGGATGCCGTGCCTTGTCAGACTCTTTTTTTTTCTTCTAAGCGGACTGAAGAATGACTTCGGGCTGAGCAGTTTTGTGACTTTCCACGTTAGTGTTCTGGCTCTTGGCAGGTGCCGCTTGAATCAGATCCTGGAAGATGGTGGTTGCAAAGCCTTGAAGGTTGCGGATCGCATCCGGGAACATCATCAGGAAGTATCAAGCAGTCATCATTTGGAAGTACGGTACCTGGATGCCACAGGCAGATGCCATTGCATCCCTCGCAGAGCAGCTTGAGGCTTGGGTTTGGAAAACATGAAAAGATATGGAGAGTTTCTGCAACTTGGCTCTGTCGAAACCTTTATTCCCACATCAATTCGCTTAACACTTAACTTAGCCGCCAAGATATCTGTTTTCGGATTTGTCGGAAACTCTCGGAGTTGCACTTTGAAGGTGCGCGCCCGACAGCGCATTGAAGTGTCAATGGAGGGTCCTCAGCCTGTGCTGATCACAGTAGCAACCTCGGGAATTTTTGAAAGGACTTTAGGTAGATGCCAGAATTGCATAGAATTGGCCTAAGTATTCTGAGTATTCTCAGGATCTCTGAGAGTATCTCTGAGAGTATCAGGATCTCTCAGTAGGCTTTGCTTTCCACAACGGTTACGTCGACGGTGACGTCAACAGTTACGTCTCCTGGGCATTTCTCTACTGAAGGCACCTCACAACATCTATTTGAGGAGAGATGGTCAACAACCTCACGTCATGGAGGACTGTTCTGGGAAGATGTTAGGAATGTGTCATGGAAATGTAATGGAATTGTAGGAGGAATGTAGGAGGAATGTAGGACTGATGACTACTGTAAGATCAAGCAATGATCCAAAGTCCCGTTCCTACGTCCTACGTCCATACGAGCATCACAGAATATATCACAGACAGCGACGCAGATCTGACTTGAAGCCCAGTGGAAGCCCAGTGAAACTCAAGACACTCCATCTGACCATGTCCAACTATATCTAACTATCATACTGATCATATTTGATCATGTCTTATTAATCATAATAACTGCTCTAAGCGCCCTGTAGGAGTACACGACTCTTATCGCGCAACGCTTGGCGCGGCAACTTCGCACGGGCCTTGGTAAACCAAAACGGTCAACATTTCATACTGATCACAGCTGGAAGCCAGAAAGTGTCTTGGATCATGGCATACAGTCTGTATAGATAGTATACGTATAGATATATTATGTTGTCTACTCAAATGAGTAGATTTAGTATCTCTTGATACAGATTTTGTAATATGCCTTGCAATATCTGGGAATATCACGTGACATGGGTGAATGCTCCAGGTGGTGCCTGCTTGTCTTGGAGCCGAGCCGAGCAGAGAAGGCGCGTCGAGACTCGCGAAGAGCACGAGCTCAAATTGAAACAACTCGACGTGCTGATGACTCGAAAGAAACTCGATCGACTGGCAGGTCAGAGCTGCACTGGTGCTTGGCGAGAGTACAATGTGGTGAGGCGTAGTGGCGTAGCCCTGGCCATAACATACTCGACACGCTTTTCCCATACTTGTCATACTTCTCCCCTGTCACCTGATGGTACCCGATGTTGCCCGACTTTTCCGACATCACCTCTGTGCGGCAGGGTGATTTCAGCAACTTTCTCAGTGCCAATAGAGATCCGCCATGGCCTCATGCATCAGAAAACACTCAGAAAAGCACCAAGGAAAACCTGTGATACAGGTAGTGCACAGGTAGTGCACAGAGTGCACAGGTAGTGCTTGCAAAACCTGTCATTTCACTTCCGATGCCTGTGCTGTGGCTTTTATGACAGCCGCCCAAAGTGAGATGCGGCATGGCTGTGAAGGAATTATTTGCACACGGAAGAAGTGGCGCAGAATCCGTGGTTTCGCCAAATGGCACGGTGAGGGCCTTAACTGCCTTCAGTGCCTTAAGTGCTAAGTGTGAAGTTGCATTCATTGATCTTCGTTGAAATCACACAGTGCAGAATTGCGATTTGAGGCTCGCGGACCAATGGCGGCATACCAAGGAGCGTTTACCGTTTGGGCTCCGGGATCGCAATGCGCTCTGTCGTTGAGGAGGGAGGCCTTCGTCCAACCCTTCACATTGATGTCCATGGCTGCCGCGACCCGTGAGTCACTCAGGTCTTCACCCAATGAGGATTTTTCGTAAATTTAAAAACATTATATTAAATTTATATTTTATTCTGTGTCAATTACTTGTACAGTACCAGGTACAACCAGGTGGAACCTGTTGACATCGACAGCGTAGTGATGTCCTGAGGCCAGCAACACCATCACACCTCACGGTGGGCTTGGCGGCCATGAATCATGAGGTGCAAAACGTCGGTCATCCAGCAGCTATCCGCAGCTATGGATAGCGAATTGGATCGAATTGGCGACTTCAACTGGTCAGGTTGCCATGGGGCGAAGCCCCCTGTCGCAAGCTCGCTTGGAAAATTTTGCACAAACCCTGCAGGCCGGGACTTTCATCGAAAATGGATGAAAATGGTACTGCCACGCAGGTCACATGTGCAACGATTGGTGTTTGATGCATTCTTTTTTGAACGCTAAGCTTTTTTGATACGTACATCTTGTAATCATAAAAGCTTTCACAATCTTATACAATCTACTTATATTTTTTCAATTCTATAAACTATAAATGTCTAAAATATACATATGACAGTATATGACATATGTATATAATTGTATAGAATTGTATATATTATTGTATATGTACTTGATGATTTTGGGTCTGGGATCTATGTTGAGCAACACATGTTTCAGCGCCTGTTTGATCCGAGCCGTCGAGGTCGAGCTCAATTCTGTGCTTCAAAATATGGACTTGAAGCCAAGGCTCAGCCGCTGATCGTCGCTTCCGAAACATAGAGAAACTGAGTTCGTTTTGGTTTTAAGAATATTGTGATTGTAGAAGATGTACAGATAATATCAGATATCATCAGGTTGCTGAAGCCTGAGTCACTCGTGCCGCTGCAGGGCAATGCTAGTCCGTGTGTTGCAATCAGGCACGCACAGGAAGCCAAACTTGTCATGTCTCATCTCATTTCTTTGGTTTTGTGTTCGATTGAAGGTCACGACAAGCAGATTTAAGACGATACAAGATGCAAGAGTAGTATGAGAAATATCACATGGATCACCCGCCTCCTGTGGGAGCGGTCTCTGCTTCCGCTGTTGTTGATTGACCAGTCACGCTTTGTGAACATCCATGGCTGACCCGGTCAGGCGTGGAACGCTTGTCTGGGGCCTGGCCTGCCGAGGACCGATGGTGGAGCCAAACAAGAAATCAAAGGCTTTCCTATGCTTTCAAACAAGAAAATTCTTGAAACAGGAGCAGCGCCTCACGCAGTCTCAGCAGGCTCAAACTTCTGCAACTGGCCGGAATCCGGAATCCGGACGTCGTAGATTTTTTCCGTTCGATGATCCCAATGATCAAATTGTGCTTTGTTCAACTTCTCTGTCCAGGCGATGGCCTTTGCTGGGTTCACACACTCATGCCAGCTGGAGCTGTCGAAGGCACTCCGCAAGGCATTGAGCCGTGATGAGGCCCCTCGCGGTTTTGTTCGTTGTCGTATGCAGTTTGTTGCAGTTGTCGTTTCAATCACAGAATCATTCCCAGAAATCATTCTACATTTCCGGACATATCCAGAGAAAAAACTATGTAAAATGCCCCTGCATATCCTTACTATCTTCCCTCAGAGTCTCTGGATATCCCTGAGGATTAATTTTTTTTAAAATTGTGCACCTCCCCAGGCCGGCACGGCTCGTTTAGGCCGTGCCGTGACGAAGGCATGGTGATGAAGAGCTGCCAGGGCTGTCAGCGAAAAGTGAGGTTTTGACATGTCATGATGTGTTGCGATGTGTCATGACGTGTTTTCAGAATCTGCTCAACATCTCAATCAATTCGAACCATTCTACATCATACTACCAACAGATGTAGACGGAGAATGAGGAGAAGATGACAAACGTGCAGACCAACAAGTCATATATCGAGTACTATCAAGTCATATTGAGTTCTGGAAATTCGAATTTGGACAGGCATGGGCGATTTGCTGTAGGAGTGACTCCCTGCCTGTGCTGTTGGAGCCCAAGAAATCTTTCACATTCACCTTGAATGATCAGATCAAAAAGCTGCTCATGAATGCGACAAATGGGAGCTATCCGCATGTGAAAAATGTGTGCAACACTTAAGCGTCTTAAGCCAATGCCAAACTCAATAAAAGAATACAAATCGAACAATAAATGGAACAAGTTCAATCATTTCATGGGATCTAGCACGGTTGGCACATGTTGCTGCACTTGGCACAGATGTTGTGGGCCGAGGCGATCTCCAAGTGCGAATGCTACAGGCTGATGCTTTCAGATCATTCGAGACATGTTTTCCCGTGAGACTTCTGACATTTTTCCATTCATTGAGAACATTTACGACACGTTGTGACTACGAAAGGATATCAAAAATATGAACCTAAAGGCAAGCCGACTCTTTTGGGTCATTTCTCATGGCTGAAACTGATCCTCATTCCGCTTTATTCCCGGCTCAAAGTTTTGTTGAGAGTTGACTACAGAGTATACGAAGTCACTATGAAGTCGCTAAGTCTCACTAAGTCTTACTAAGTTTGCGCAGGTGCAAGGACAAGAGAATCAAGAGATGATGGAGAAGACAGGGAGTCCTCAGAGCCCATCGCCATCGACTGAGACTGTTTCTCCCTGTTAAAAATCTGCTCGCTTTCCAATGCTTTCCACGCATTTACACGAACTGACCTTGTTGGATCCCGTGTGAGTGTGGCCAATTGGGCCAGTTTGGCCAGTTTGACATGCTGGAATTGGTATTGCATTGTCCGCATTGTCTTCTCTCCCCGAGGGCACACGGCCTGGGAGCGGCACCCGCAAGAGGCAGGGACCCAGGGCCTTCTGAAGTGGAGCAAAGTAAAGAAGAAGAACAGTAGAGTCAAAGGGCTAACGGTGGAGTCAGAGTCTAAAGATGTCTGCAGATGTCTACAGATGTCTACAGTCTACAGTAGAGTCAATAGAGATAAGCAGAGAGAGCGGAGCAGAGACAGAGAGAGAGAGAGAGAGAGAGAGCGGAGCAGAGAGTCTTTGCACGAAGTTTTGGCTCTGAGGGTTCTTGGGGATTGGGGTGTGGACTGTGGGTGTCATTCATCGTGAGACTTCCTGTGCACCATATGGCTGTCAAAGGAGAGGGCGACGCAATTGTCCACCGCGGCGGAACGCCTGAGCTGGAACCCTACATGGCGATACTGAGATATGGGTTGCTTGTCATCTCGACATCAGCCGTTGTCATCCACAATCCGTATTTGTTCATACCAGCATCATTAAGAGTCAGAGTGACAAAAGCGAGCCCCCCACAATAATCTTTGCACATCTTTGCACAGTCCCTCCCTTCTTCTGCACAGTGTAGTCGCATGAATTTGGGGAGTGTCCTGCTTTCTCAAGCACAGATGAGTGGTGATGACTAGACAAGTCTAGACAAGTGATGATCAGACAGAGCCAAAGAAACTGAGGCGAGAGTGGGAAACATGCACTGGCTGTACAGACCACATTCAAAGGCCGCCCGAGAAGGGCCCTGTTTTGTGTGCCTCGGATGTGTTCAGTGCCTTAGGGATCGAGCCTTGGGTAGTCTTGGCTGATCATTAGCTTGTTAGCTCAGCTACGCGGCTACAGGTTCTCGATTTTTCTGCAGGGGACACCTGCCCTCGTGGTATTCTGTTCCAGTGCTGTGAAAGAAGTCAATGAAAAGAAAGACGTGAAAAAAGTCCACAAACAATGGATTTCTAGTGTACGGACAGAGACTTTTTTGATCCTTTTTGCATAAGATACTTCCTTGGTGATAGCATGGTGTGCTTTGCGATCACATCTATCTTTTTTCTCGGGGAAACCGTGCCACCTCATTTTCACAGCACAAAGTCTTTGACGCCAAGACTCCAGAGGACAGATGCGCGAGACCAAAGAGCCAATCATCCAAAACGTGCGAAATGCGTCCCTAGCAGCCCTAGCAGTATTCACAAAAAGTACATTGAATTGCCTAGCATTGTCACTCTAATCATGTCATGATCACAGGAAGAGCACCGTTAGCATCCATTAGCACTCTGAGAGGCTCTGGGAATCCGCATTGCATAGCACCGCAGCTTTGAGGCTAATATAACAGCTGAAAAGTTAATTACTTGTTTTCTCGGGCCTTCTCTCCCACGGTCCAACTTCATCACCTCGGTGATCGAGGCGAAAAGTCACACAATGCCACCGAAAGGGATGAGCTGGGCANTTTTCTCGGGCCTTCTCTCCCACGGTCCAACTTCATCACCTCGGTGATCGAGGCGAAAAGTCACACAATGCCACCGAAAGGGATGAGCTGGGCAGATATAGTGCGAGGGAAAGGATCAATCAAGGGCAATGGAGCGAAAGGCGGGGCAAAAGGATCAACGGAAAGTCCGCCTTCAACTCCCGAAATGGGACCAAACAAAAGAGCCCCCAGCAACGGTCTCACCCGGGATCAGTTGGCACATGGGAGTCTTGGTTCGAGCCGTGCGGGTACNTTCAACTCCCGAAATGGGACCAAACAAAAGAGCCCCCAGCAACGGTCTCACCCGGGATCAGTTGGCACATGGGAGTCTTGGTTCGAGCCGTGCGGGTACTAGGAAGGGAGGCAAAGGTTCATCGAAAGGAACGCAGCCTGCAAACCCTGGTCGGCAAGAACAAGGGCCAAAGGGCCAAGGAAAATCAGGAACAGGATGCCTGCGATCTCCAGAAGAACAAGAAGAAAAGGAAGCATGTGCACAAGAACCTGAGCATGTGGAAGCTCAAAGTGGAGAAGAGGAGTCCCAGCCTTCCAGCAAGGCTGCCACTCCCAGGGAGGAGTATGGGAGACAT
>BGPT01000849.1:235917-274543 GCA_003297045.1 Symbiodinium sp. clade C Y103 | reverse complement strand
GACTGAGCAAAGACTCGCAAAGACACATTTCTCAGCTTTCAGCCACAATTGAATCGAGGTCTAGATCTTGGACAAGAATCCTGAATATGGCTCAAAAAAATCGAAAAGATGTGTGCAACACTTAAGCGTCTTAAGCCAATGCCAAACTCAATAAAAGAATACAAATCGAACAATAAATGGAACAAGTTCAATCATTTCATGGGATCTNGCTGCCACTCCCAGGGAGGAGTATGGGAGACATGGGAGTGCTGGTTCCTGCAGTGCGAGTAGTTCAGAAGTGCCGGAGAAGCAAGAGCCGTTGCCTGCAGAGCCGGCACAGCCGNTGGTTCCTGCAGTGCGAGTAGTTCAGAAGTGCCGGAGAAGCAAGAGCCGTTGCCTGCAGAGCCGGCACAGCCGGCAGAGTCTGCAGAGCCAGCAGAGCCAGCAGAGCCTGCAGAGCCGGCGCAGCCGGCAGATGAATCCAAGAAAAAGGTCAAAGTACTCACAGGATGGGCTAAGTTGTTTGAAGGAGGAGCCGGCGCAGGCCCTTTGTTTCCATGTAGCTTTCCTTTCGTCGGACGTTTGCCCGGTCGGGAAGTCCAAGGGCGAAAGGGCGCAGGAAAAGGAGGCCCGCTGCAACAAGAGCCAAAGAACATGGAGGCAGCCAGTGCTTTGGGGGGAGGATGCAAGCCTGTGCATCCTGTAGTGAGCCACACATTGGAGTCCCAGCCTTCCAGCGCTGCCACCGATTCCAGCAGTTCGAGTAGTTCTGGACNGGGGAGGATGCAAGCCTGTGCATCCTGTAGTGAGCCACACATTGGAGTCCCAGCCTTCCAGCGCTGCCACCGATTCCAGCAGTTCGAGTAGTTCTGGACTGCCAGAGCCGGCGGAGGAACAGGGAAAGACGGACTCGGGATCTCCAGCAGCAAAGGAGGCAATTGCATCTGAGCGGAATGAAATCCCCAGGCTGACAAAAGCTGCAAATGCTGGCTTGAGCCTTGAAGATGGAGATGCATCAGAGGATTTGTCCACTGAGCAGCCGGAATTCGATACGTCCGACTATCGAACTTACTACATTGTAGTAAGTTCGATAGTCGGACGTATCGAATTCCGGCTGCTCAGTAGTTACTACATGATGGATCTCAGAAACCGAGATTCCGACACAGAGCCAACAATTTACAGTTCTGATTCGGAATCCTCTGATGAGGGTTTTTGACCATTTGGTCAAGAAAAGTCGGTATTGTGCTATACAGCAGACATGCCCATAGTTTCACCTAGCTTGTGCCAAAAAAATATAGCAACTGAGAAGTGAGGAGAATGAGAGTTGACACATGTTTCCACGAGCTTACAGCAGTTTGCAGACACCAAAGGTACAGATTATAGACTGAGCAAAGACTCGCAAAGACACATTTCTCAGCTTTCAGCCACAATTGAATCGAGGTCTAGATCTNGACTGAGCAAAGACTCGCAAAGACACATTTCTCAGCTTTCAGCCACAATTGAATCGAGGTCTAGATCTTGGACAAGAATCCTGAATATGGCTCAAAAAAGTCGAAAAGATGAATGAAAGAAGCATCATCGTCATCATCAGAAGATAGCAACTATCATCATCAGAAGATAGCAACTGTCATCATCAGAAGATAGCAACTGTCATCATGAAGATAGCAACTGCAAGCTGCCAAACCCATGAACGCTTTGATGGCCTTGCCACTTCCGACAATGATTCGAGAAATGCGATTGTTTTAAGGAAAACGCCAAGAAATATGTATGTCCATGCATATGTATGTATATGTATGTATATGTATGTATATGTATGTATATGTATGTAGATGTATGTACATGTATGTAAACGTATGTAGATGTATGTAAATGTATGTATATGTATGTTCATGTATGTACATGTATGTAGATGAATGTAAATCTATGTATATGTATGTAGATGAAGATGTATGTAAGTGTATGTAGATGTATGTTTATGTATGTACATGTATGTAGATGTATGTACATGTATGTATATGTATGTAGATGTCTGTAAATGTATGTATCTGTATGTGTATATATCAAAATATATGTATATATATAATGTTTAAGATGACATAATTATACATACATATACACATACGTAAAAATCTATCAGATATCAGATATGGATATGCCTCTTTTGCTTTTTGTCCTTCCGATCCCAAAGCAGCCAAAACCATCGTTGCCATCGGTTCATGGGCAAGCGAGCTCATCCAGGCTTTGGAACGGTCAGTGTAGCTCCGTGTAGTTCCAGTCAGATTAGCTCCAGATGTGCAGGCCATCTGGCATCCCTAATGTCCAAATATCGTCCAAATTGACCCTGCTGTTACTACCACGGTGGGGTTGTTAGAACGAGGGAAACAGCTGTTACCACGACCGTATCATACTTTAAGATAGGACGCCAAGGTATTAAGCAGATCCCGAGTCTTTTCCTGTGATTTTGCTATGGGAATCACTTCAAAACATCTCGAAACAAGCCTTTCCAGCCAAATCACCGCAGAGAGATGGCGTGGCATAGCGTGGCATAGGGCTTTCAAAATGTTTCCAGCCTTTGGACATCCAACGCATGAAGACTCGGGATGTTTCAAGCCTTGTACATCAGACAGGAGGTGATGATGGCGAGCGTTTTTTCGCTGGTTTGGACCGCGGCTTCGAGATATGCCAAAGATTTGACGAGTTTCGCTGGTTTGGATTGTGAAATATTGTGACATTGTCAATTGCAGAAAACTCTGTGACAGGAGTGCTTGCTGTGATCATTTGATCGGCCCTTTTCCTGTGCCTGTTTCATCCTTTTTCTATAGGACCTTGGGGGAACTACGATGTCGGCTGGCTTGCTAAATGCTCATGGCGTCCTCCTGAAAGTTTTGTTCGGGGACCCAGGAGTGAAGGGGATGAAAGGACGGGTAAAATAGGTTTCTTTTGCCAAAGGTAAGTGGTTAGGTACAGCTAGGATCAGCTAGGCAATCATTTAAAATTATTTAGGTATGTTTCTAATTTGTTCTTCTGGTTGGTTTCCTTGGGTGCTTCCTCAAACTGCTCCGGAGGGTTCGTCATAGTCAATTTCTTGAATGACCATCTTAAAATTGATTTTTTGAATATTTGTACAATGTAGATCTTCAATATCTCGTGTCAAACACACTTTGTTCAATCCGTTCAGTCCGAAAACCCAGTTGCCATCCTCCTTTTGGAAGACCTTGACCATATCATTGACATTCATTCACAGTTCTTATCTTAGCGGGCATCCTTAGGTTTCATTTTGGTTGACGAATGGAAGGTGTCGTCAGGGTGTCGTCGGTGTCGTTAGGTCACAAGAAGTAGGCGAGGACCACAGCCCTCAATGCATCGTCAAGCGCATTCGAGCCCTCTTGGAGGCAGGAACCGGGACGAAACGAGACGAACCAATGAAAGGGATAGAGTCCGACAGTCTGGCAATCACAGGAAGGGACTGCAGTGATCTACAGCAGTACCATGTCATTACAGGCACATCAAGAGAATATGAATGAAAATCAAGCACATTGGGTCATGAATCTCTTTGGGACTCAGTGATAATATACAGACCATTTTTGATCATGAATCATACAGTATACAGAAACAGAAGTGCCCCTAAACGGCTGAAAGCACAGAGTTGCAAAGTCACTAGAGTTGTCGCGTTGTCGAGCGGTCCAGATGTCAAGCGCAGTCGAAAGCTTCTCTTTGACAATTGAGGCATTGGTTTGCAACGGTGATGCAGAGAAGACCCATGGGCTGGAGGATTCCGTCACGGCTGAGCCCCAAGGAATACCATGAAATATATTGAAATATCATGAAATGCCCATGGGACATCACGGAACACCATGGAACACCATGGATCATCATCATCATCATCATCATCATCATCATCATCATCATCATCATCATCATCATCATCATCAATATCATCAATATCATCAATATATACATATACATATATAACTATTTAGAAGTATATTGATATTCTATTGTGACATTTGGCCGGGGCAAAATCCGGAGGCCGTGTTGGCTCCATTAGAGCCGAAATGTCAGTGGCAGTAGCATTCATACTGAAACGTTTGGGGAGCAGCAAAGGAGGTGAAATTCACCCCTAAAGGAAATGTGAAAACATGGGAAATTATGGAACAATATTGTTCATGCCCTGGAAATCGCAACAGTGACTGTTTAAACCATGGCATTTTTGGATGTTTTGAAACCATTATTCTTTCAAACGTGGTCAATCGCACCAGTGCACAGTCATGAATGTGAGAATAATTGTGGCTCGAACTTATGGTGATGCCGCCTACACACAATTTTCCGTTTTTTCGATGATGATCGACTATGTTCCATGTGTTTGGATTTGCGAACCTCACCCCATTTATCCTCACCCCATCAACTTTTCAGAAAAATACTTTAGTGGAAGGAGAAGTGGCAATTCTGGTGAGAATTCCTTCATAGGTTATGTAAGTACTCTGTAGGTACTCCAAGTGTTTCGGTAAGTGTTTCGGTGCTTCCGTTATGATTCAGGAGATTGAGGCCTTGGGGGTTTGGATCTCAGGGCATTTTTTTTGCCAAGATGGTTTCTGTTCCAGCGGTTTCCAATGGTTTCCAGCCTGAGTGTTTTCTAAGTTTCTTGCAGTCACCAACACATAGGAACTTTTTAGATCTCCCAATATTGGCCACAATTCATGACCTGAACCTACCGAAGGCGTGACGATGTCGGGTGTTTCCCTTTTGTTCAAACGGTCTTTGCAGTTCCTTCACAGATTCGTTTTGTTTTGCTACGCTGCTACTTTTCAGTTCGAGGTTTGTACGCCAGGGCTTATGGACACAGTGCCCCGGTTGCAGATCGTTGGTGCTGTGAACAGCAAGGACTGCAGTGCTGTGAATTTCTGTGTTGGGAATCCTTTCTGTGTTGGTGGACTCTGACTTCTGACATCTTGAGACCACACCAAAGGTGGCTGGAGTCGTCCGAGCAGCTGCGAATCTTCGTGGTTGGAGGGAGGCGCATTATGGCGCATTGACAAGAGTTTGCCTTGAAGAGTGGTGAATGCTGGATGAAGCAGGTGGAATGGTCTTCCAGAAACCAAAAGTGGAAGCGGACACGCGTAAACGGTTTACAAGTTTAAATATGTATATATACTGTATAAATATGTTATATGTTTATATAACACATTCAATACCGTATTATACAGTGTATATCTCATGTATCTCTCAAGTGTCTCTCAGTGTGAAAATATGATGCACTCAAGGCCTGCGGTGTTCGGGGCAGTTTTAATGATTGGAATGTTTGTTCGTGCAAGACGTGGCTGGAGGTGCCTCTCGTTCGACTTTTGGCCGAGGAAATCTACAGCCTGCCTGTCAGATGAGTATACTTTGGGGACTTTAGGTAAGCACATTAGAGAGATTCATCATTTTCATTTTACTGTCAATATGTACCAAGGCAGATGATGGCTGTTGAGCATTGTACATAGTATGTCTCACACACTCAATGACCCAATGATAGACAGCAGTGGTGCTTTGCAGCCTTTAGAGGAATTGTTTGCAACATTTGTACAGAGTATCAAGACTCTGTATTCACGACTGTACATTAGAGCCTTGTGAGCAAATTTCAATGATCAAAATTCTGTGACTTCAGGAGCTGGGCTGGGAGCCTTCCAGGGTCTCCTTGGAGAACGATACGAATGCGGCCTTGCTGGCGGAGGCGGGTCATATGTCAACAGGATTCAAAATATGTCAATATTATATTGTAATTGTAATTTACAAATTGTAATATATCTTTTATGAGAGATATACAATTATACAATACATGATAACAGGGTGATGACAGGATTCTTTTACCATTCGAACAGCAGAGGGGTGAGCAGCTGCTGTTGGCAGTATCTTCAAGGTTCTGCAAAGGGAGAGCTCCAAGTTTGTGGGCTTAAGCCACATGTTCAATCAAACCTTTCGTTTATAGCTGCCGTTTCTCGATTCACTTTTTTGTTGCAAAGTAAAAGCACACTATCAGATCACTATCATGAAATTACTGTGAAATGTCATTCTCTCTCATCCTGGTTATTGTAGACCTTGAAACAAATCCGCCGGAAGAAGAACTGATAGCAAAAGATGGGTAACCGTTTTATCATATTTTATCATGTTTTATCATGTCTTATATGTTTTTTTGATCATGTCTTATATGCTTTTAAATCATGTTTTCTGTGTTTCTTCTTCTTCTTCTTCTTCTTCTCCTTCTTCTTCTTCCCACAGTCTCGTGGCTTTGTTCTGAGGCTTGGATAGGAGCTGCCGCTGGCATGCAGCATGCTGGGAGCTGAGAGACTCATGCAACACCACCGGATCCATTTGATTTCTTCGGTTTTGGATGCTTCCGGACGTTTCTCCAAAATGCACTTGGAAAATCTTGGAAGGTCCTGGAAGTTTTCAGCTGCTCTTTCATGATCCCATCTTGTCACTGAGATAGTCTTGGTCACAGTGGGAACTGGTGTTGGTGGCGCGATCATGTGCAGGACCGAGAACTTTCCTGACAACAAGGGCAGCATGTTTTTTGGGCATGACCTTCGTCAAAAGTAAAGAATGGAGCAGGAACTACTAGATGAATATCGTGGCTCGGAAACTCCGTGGGTGAATGAGGAAATGAATGAAACAATATCGACAAAACCAAGTGCATTGGGAGCAAGAAGAATGACCAAAAGAGATGAACAAACTGATGGTAAATGAAGGGAGACAAGACATGATAAGACTCTGATAAGGCTCTGATAAGGATTGATAAGGTACTCCTATCTGATAAGATTGTCAAACCTTCTCAGAAGAACTCTCTTACTAATCTTGACTGATCTTCACTGGTCTTTTGACTGGTCTTTTGACTGGTCTTTCAGGTGTGATGGCCGACTCCTTCGGGGGAGCAAAGGCCAAGCGGGTGAAATAGGCGCGACATCGAGCCATCGCCTCGCCTGGTCGATGTCGAGTGCTGTCGAGTGCTTCAGGATTTCAGGATGATACGATTCGCAATCGATTCAATCGATTCGCTGGTATTCGCTGTCGCGGTTGTGGACAAGATATCAGCAGATATCACAAGAGATCACAAGCATAAAAATTGTCTTTCGCCAAGTTCCAACAGTGTGAATTCATTCGATCATATTTGGTCAATGATGTTCTGAGACAGTTATAAAAAGCATCAAAAAGCACTTAGCATCGACAAAACATCGACAGAGCATCGGCTGTTTAGATGACATCGGCCCCCTCGCGGGAGCAGCTCCATTGAGCTCCGGCATTGAGCTGCGTTGAGCTCGGGTGAGGCCATTCGATTTTGGTGCCTGACGGCCGTCCCTTCGGTGTGGCCGGAGTGTCATGGTCCCCAGGACATAGCATGATTTCCAAATTTTCCAAATGATCATCCGAACATATCCCGAACTATTCAATAACATTCAACAACTATTCCGATTTTCTTTTGAAAAGATCGTTTTTGATATCTTTTCTTGTTGGTTTCACATTGTTGCAAGTGAACAGCTTGATGTGCATGTTCAAAGTGATCGTCAAGAAAAAAGAGTTGAATGGTTTTGCATGGTTTTGCAAATAGAATGTGTAATACTATTCTTCAAATGGCGAGGTATGACCACATTCAATGCAATCTGGGAGCAAGATGCAGCAAGTCTAAGTATGCATCTAGCAACGAGGCATTCGTCAGTCCATCTCTCCATATGGAGCTTCGAAGTGCATGAGCCGTACAGGTTTCTCCACGTTTCTTCTCAATGTCCACAAGCTCAGCCAAGGAACGGCATTCTCGAAGGATATGCATCGGCTAGTGCACTTGTACTAGTCTCAGTTGCATCTTCACTTCCTGCTTAGCAAGTCCTGCTCTATGCGGACCAGGCATACGATGCAGAAAATAGATCGACTGGCAGATGACATTGGAATCTGAATGAATCTGATGATAACATATGACAAGGAACTATGTTTTGCTATGTTTCCATTCTGTGTTGTCTCTATGTTTCCATATGGTCCATATGTTTTCTGCTTTCCAGGCAATTAGAGCCAAAGAAGCTCTAACAGCTGACTCGTCCCTGAGCAAAGTGAAGGCGGGGCTTCGAGCTCTGGCAGAGCGTCGGCGGACTCAAGTAAAGGTAATGCTAGGATGGGATTTCCATGGACAGCACAAAAACATTGAGAAGACCCAGCAGTTTTGTACAGGTTGATGTAAAGATCAACGAGAAATGATCTATGTACATCTATGATCATATTTTCATTTACATTTATGTATATGGTCATATTTATTATCTATTTACATCTGCGATCCTCGACTAGGCTGAGGTCAAAGCCACATTTGCAAGCCACCCTGAAGCAGCATGGGCCGGAATGACTACAATACAGACTGAAAGCATCTGAAAGCCATGAAGTATTGAAACGCATTCAAAACCAAAAGATATGAATCCGGTATGTTAAGAAAGTTGGAGAAGGGATCCATCGGAATCTATCGGACAAGAGGGCCACAAGACTGACTGCACCTGACTTCAGGCTCTGGATTGCGAGGATGTCTTTAAGCATGCAGAAGCTGGAGACAAATATGCATCTGATCTGGTTCAAGAGACAGCCAGGTGCCGTGACCCGTTGCTGACTTTGCTGATTTTTTTCTTGGAGTGACTAGTGGAAGGGCTTCTTAGCTTTCGCATCCGACACAAAGAAAAAATTGTCAACTCGCTGGGTTGCTTTGTGTTGCTTTCACTTTTTGTTCCTGCAGGTATTTGGCAATTGGGTGCATCAACTGCTGCCGTTTTGTGGATCCGGAGCTGATCTTGTTTTCTGGTGGAATGGCCGAGGCTCATCGCACGTACAGCAGAGGTTTGAGGGATGAACCGTTACATCATGTCACATTCGACACATCCTATTTTGATCTATTTCAGATTTGTTTCTTTCGGATACAGAGAAAGCCTCCCCAATTCATGGTGAAATATGGTGAATTTGTTTGCAGGCAGGAGAAGCTCTGCTGAAAGAAATCAGGAGGCAAGGACAGCATTGCAGCATGGCGCACAAATCATGATCGCCTTTGTGATTCGTTGACATGCAGGGAGCAGACTATTGGAATACTCTTGAATGGCAGAAGTATTTTGCTGTATTTTGTATACTTGTAAGTCTATTGGGAAGTCTACTAGTAAGTCTACCAATGTTTGCAAGTGTAGTCACTATTTGTTCTGTTTCTTTGTTTGTTTTGTTGGTTCATTTCATGATCCTTTCATGTTTCTTTGGCGTCGTGACACCACCAGCTGCCTGCGGTTCCACTGCAGCCGTTTCACCGGGCTATCATCCTTCGCTTCCAAGGCAAGGCAAATCGCAGGTTACCGCAGGTCCCACATATTTCCACACGAAATGTGTAATGTTTTCGTTCTTCCTGTCGTGGTGAGTCTCATCCCACAGAGCAAAATCAGATCAACTTGAATCAACTTGGTCATTTGTGGTGTTTGCAGCAGCACAATTCAATACAGTTCTCCACTTGGAAAGGACAAACGCGTCCCAAGGAAGCAAAGAGTCAGTGTGTTCAGATGTACGTACTCAGGGTTTGTTAGTCTGTCCATTCTTTTCCCCTCCCCAAGCGTCTCACATCTCCTGGAAGGCCATGAGCAAAGCTGCTGGCAAGGGTTCAGTACCCCCTCCGCCACCTTCAGGCATCACCAGCATGGAAGCAGAGTCCATTCCCAGCAAAAGAAGATTTGGAAAGGGCGGCTGAAGATTTTGAGCGATCTTGAATGTATGAAACATATATGAAACATAAAGATGCATAAACACTTTTCATCCTGGATCACACTGTTTTATCATGTTTTATCTGCATTTTAGTGTGATTGCAGTGAGGTTTTGTTGCACTCTTCTGATTTATGCAACATCTTCCGAGCTTGGAGGCTATGGAAAGTCTGCGGGCAAAGCATCGGGGAAAGCCGCTGGCAAAGGATCCCAAAACAAATCGAGTGCCTCGTTGCGATGTCGTTTCTGAACTTTCTCAACTTCTCAACTTCTCAACTTCTCAACATCAGCTTCTGCAGCTTTTGCGTTATTTTTCACTCAATGCTGTTCGTATTTGTTCGGGTCTGTTCGTATTGTGCCTCTTTTTCTTTACCTCTCCTCCTCCTTTCTTTGCCTGTTTTCGCGGTAGTTGATGATTTGTCTGGCATGTTTTCCTTTGCTTCAATGCTGTTGTTGGTGTTACTTCTGCTGCGCTTCTGCTATCTTCTGCTCCTCAGAACACTTCTTGGTGTCCCTTCTTCAGAGCCTCGCACCATGCCCGATGGCATTTTAGGTGCTACATTCATCAAACTGGTGGTGCGGCGTTTGACTGGTGAAGAGATCTCCGTGCAAACAGAGTAGCTGGTCTTGTACTTTGGATGTGGTGGAGACCACCAAAGCGCTGTGTCAGAGATCTCTTTCCACATTCCAGCTCCGGCTCAGAGACCTTCCGTAGCACATCTATACAATTCTATGCATATCTAGGCACTGTTGAACCGATCAGATAAGACATCGAAACAGAAATGATGATCATTCAATAGGGATCTGAAAAAGAATAGGATTAGACTAGGCTTAGAATAGGTCAGATTAGATTCTCTTTTGAAGCCACTGAGTCACTGAGGCTTGATGTGCTGATTCAAAACGTCAGAGCCTCCGTGGGGGCGAAACTGGGCGTGAGTGCTCACCGAATCAAGCTCCTGAACGAGGGACAGGCCTGGGTCATGCAACGGTCATGCAACGGTCCTGCACCGGTATCACGTGAGTGGTGTTAGACAGATACCGTTACTGTCCTGGGAATTCCAAGCCTTGTCCTGTCTTCTGGTCATTTTAACTACTGGTTTGACCATTTGATTTGGCGTTGTTTCCCGAGAGGAGAGAGATAGAGAGAGAGAGAGAGCAGCTTATTCTCAGATCTTTCCTCTCATTCGGCTATGATTCTCTGCTTTGCTCCATTTTGCTACACCTTGCTGCCAAAGCAATGTTCTAAGTGCACAGCCTTCTGAGGTTTTGAACAAAAGCACCACGGTGAGGCAGGGACTGCAAGAGTGCCTTTCGAAAAGCGTATAAGATCGTATAAAGCTTCCTTCAAAGCATTGAAGCCTTTCAAGCTTCGCATTAGTATGGATCTCAGTATTTTTGCTCTTCAAAACTGAAACCGTGCAGTCAATACTGTCATGAATCATTCATGCGTTGACTTTGGACGTTTGGACTTAATGCGTGATGCAGAAGCTTGTTTCATAGTGTTGTCATGTATGTTGTGGTCCTGGCGGACTGTAGAAATTGTCGAAGTCAATGCTACCTTGTCCATCCGAGTCCGTCCAATAGTACCAAGACACATCAACCGCTTGCAGCATCTGAAGATTCTGCAGGGAGTCTGGCTTGGAAGATGGTGCTGTCCTCACAAGCATTGTGCTCCCACCCGTCTATGGTGCTTTGGGCCATGCTGGAATTTCGGCACCGGATGAGGCGCTCCATGGACAGGAAACCAACTCGTACTCTTCAGATTGAGTCCTGCCAAGTAAATAATAGTCCTCTACTCCACTACTTGTATTTGTATACTGCTTGTTTGTGTAGTGCTTGAAGCTCACGTTCTGCTAGAAACGGCATCATTCTCCTTCCTTTGATAAGCATTTGGAAGATAGATAATTGTTTCTTGCATTTAGCTTGCGGTTGCAAGTCATATGTTTGGAATGTTGAACCAAAATGTCCACCGGACATTTTGGCTCAAGAGTGAGAGGTGATCGTNCTTGCGGTTGCAAGTCATATGTTTGGAATGTTGAACCAAAATGTCCACCGGACATTTTGGCTCAAGAGTGAGAGGTGATCGTGTGATCCAGTGAAAAACACCCTCACTCTACGCTCGCACATACTGTCAAACATGTCGAGCGCTGACGTTGCTGTTTCTTCTGCTGCTGCCGACGCAGTCATGGACAATTCGACCTTTGTCACGGATGATTCTGACTGGGATGTTGTGACTGCCACCCAGAATTTGCAGCACGAGGAAGATGCAGCGAATGATTTTCTTCACTTGTCTGAGGCCACGACGGAGGAGTTGTCGGAGGAGCTTCGGGNGCCACCCAGAATTTGCAGCACGAGGAAGATGCAGCGAATGATTTTCTTCACTTGTCTGAGGCCACGACGGAGGAGTTGTCGGAGGAGCTTCGGGCATCCGTGGCCTCCCTGGCGGAAACCATTGCTCAGCTCCAGGTCTCTACCAAGGACTCCGAGTCGGACACCATGGAGGTGGAGCAGGAACCACGTGCTGGCCTTGGCTACACCCCGGTGGAGGAGACGGAGACGGAGCAACGTGCTGGCCTTGGGTTTTCCCCGGCAGGTGCCCCTGGCCCTGAGTGAGCCGGTGGTCTCACCTGCACCAGCCGCTCCGGGATTTGTGCGCGCCTCTCAGCCCACATTGACCTTGAGCCCGGTCCGCTTTGTTTTGGACCCGGAGAACAACGCCTTCAGCAAGTTGGTAGCTTTCCCGGACTCCTTTCCCTCCATCCCGAACTGTATACCTGATCCAGCTCCTCCAGAACACCTCGGAGGCTGAGATTGTGGACTCTTTGCAAGTTCGTCCACGTCGCCATGACCGCCCGCGCGGTTCGGCGCATCCTGGAGGCCTACATCCCAATGAAAGCCCTGTGCCGCCAGGAGGCAGTGTGGGCCATGAAGTCCCAGAAGCAACACCAGTCGGTTGGTCTGGGCGCCTCCCAGCTTCGACCTCGTCCCCTTGGAGACGCGGCATACACTCACATGTGCAGTGAGTGCAGGTCCGGCTGGCTGGAGCAGGCCACCTCCTGCATGATGTGCAAGAAGGGGAAGAAGGTGAAGTACGAGGCTCCGCTCACCACCTTCGAGATCAATGGTGTGCCTTGGCAACTCACACCGGTGGATGGCAAGCCAACTTGGGTGCCCATGGCTACGCCCTCTTCCGGTGCCCCTGGCCCGGTGGGGGGGCATAGCTTGGTTTCTAAGGCGGCCCTCTCCGTGGATGCCGGCCTCCCTCAATGAGATGACCATGGCGGACGCCGTCCCCTTGCCTCTGAGAATGAGCCTCAGGGAAGAGGTCCTGGAGCAAGCCCCGGACAAGGATGCCCAGATGTCCTCTGCCCTCTTGGCAGAGCACAAGGAGTCGGTCCGAAAACACAAGCACCAGTCAAGTCTTCCACCCTGAAGCGGCCCAGCCTTGAAGGTCCAGGCAAAGGTTTTCAACCAGTTTGCCCTCCGGCAGAAGACTGCACACCAAGGTGTGGCGCTTCATGAAGTCCTGGCCCGCCGCCTGTCTCTGCTTGTTGGCTGCCTTGGCCTCTTCCAAGGTGGTCTG
This sequence comes from Symbiodinium sp. clade C Y103, assembly GCA_003297045.1. Lineage (NCBI taxonomy): Eukaryota > Dinophyceae > Suessiales > Symbiodiniaceae > Cladocopium > Cladocopium sp. clade C. The sequence continues at coordinate 261,243 of BGPT01000849.1, read as the reverse complement.
TGCCTGTTGGACATGGTGTTGACCCCCCCGGTGAGGAACTGCTCCTGCAGCTTTTCTCTGAGCACGGCCAAGTTGGAGCGGCGCACCAAATCGACCCCTGGGCTGAGGATGGCGCTATCCGCCGGTTCCTGGAGGCCTTGTTAAAACGGTTTGGAGGAAGGTTTCATTCTGGTCCAACATGGCAGTGATCACCTCAGTCTTCTGCCCATGGACTCCCCGGAGGTCAACTCGGAGTACGTGGGCTTCCTCTTGGAGATCAACCACAACAAGACCACCTTCCCACCTCGGCTCCTGGAAGAGATGCCGGACCTGGTCTGCTTGATGCAGTGCCAGTGGGGCCGCGGGTGCCCCTAGGGCCCCAGAGACGAGCGTGTGGAGCTGGTGGGCTGCCAAGCCAACCGCCTCCGCTTCAGCAGCACCAACGGCATGGGGCCCACCTCTAACCTGATCTGTTCTATCATTCTGAAGAATGAGGAGATCAGGGGCTCAAGCTCATCCAACAAGTGGCGCGCTCCTCGGCCTGAGCTGCTACAGGTGCCCCCGGCCCTGAGGCAGTCTCAGGGCCTGACGGCAGTGAGCCTTGGTGGCTTCGATTTTGAAGGGCCCCAAACTACAGATTGGTGGCAAGCTCAGACTCTTGGCATTGGACCTCAGCCCTGTGGGTAAAACAAGCCGGCGGAGTGTCCACTTTTCTGCAATACTTGCTGGTCAACTTGTTTTGGGTTCAGGGTCAAACCTCGGCATGCATTACAGCTCATGGCTTGTGATTTCTTGTGATGGTTGCATGTTCTTTGAAACGTGAAACAACGAGACGACATGTTTTGGCTACATGGCATTTGACTTGTGGTTCCTCGGATTTTGCACTGCCTTCAGACTCTGAAACGTGATACAACGACACACTTGTCTCTTGGTTACCCTGTTGCACTTAGGACTCACTTAGGTATCATTCTGCCCTGTTTGCACTCTAGTTTTCTTTATTCACTAGCCCTGCATACACCGGTTGACAGTGAGCCCCTGATTATTATGTGTTTTCACCCAGCTCACGCTTGGCTCAAGCCCACTAAGTATGTCAACCCGGCACAGTGTGAGTTTTTCCCTGAGACCCGTGCACTCGGGGGTGGGACGGACTAGCCCAGCACTTGTATGATGCCCTGGTGGACATGGGCTACTCCCCACGCCAAACAGACGGGGAGCTGTTAGTGCTGTTCTGCTTGCACCCACTGAGCACTTCACAGACCTGGTGGCTTCAGCCCTGGCCCGTCTACCACAACCGGTCCCAGAAGCTGCCATCCCCGCCACCTGGAACGACCTTTGGGGGCTTCTCCAGGCGGTGGCTGGGGGAAAACCATTGCAGGAATACACACCCTGATGACCAAGTGGGACATGGAAGATATGCACCTGTCAAAGCACCGTGATGAACCACCCACCATGCTTCAGCCAGAGTTGTTGAAATGGCGCGACTGGAAGCCAAGTGCCCTGAAGGATGAAGAACCCACTACCCAGAGAGCCCTGGGAAGTTCACCTTCGCGGCAGATGGGCCGCCTGGTTGTTGGCCCACTTTGCTCCCTATGCCCAGCACATCCCACATATGGCGCCACTGGTAGGGCCAGATTTTCACACCGAGTTGACACACCTGCCGGTTTCGAACCCTGAGACAGTATTGCCTCGCCTATGAAGGGCTGCGGAAAAGAGGCTTTGAGGCCATCCCCTGGTCTGAACGGGATGTCCGTGCCCTGCTGAACCGCTTGGCGGAGGATGAGGTCACACCGTACAAACTCCAACAAGTGTGGAACACCCTGAAATGGTTCTCCAAGGTTTTTGGTCTCCTCAACATTGACGAGGTGCACTGGCTGAAGGCCAAGAAACAGGCCTTGGAGAGACACTGGCTGACCCCGCGACCAAACCCCAGAGAAAGGCAGTGGTCCCCAGTCGGGAAGTAGTGTGAGCGCTGGAAGAGGGCGCCGCGACCCTTGACCCTGCAGGTGCCCCTCGGATTTGACCGTGGATGCCTTAATGTTAGGTCTAGCCCGGTTCCAGTTGGGCTGTAGTGCCCGCTTCAATGGCCTTCAACATGTTCATCCCCGGGAGTTACACAGCACCACGTCCACGATTGAACTGCAGGCGTGGCAAACCAAGACAGTGTCCACGGCCCGGATTAAGAAACACCCAGCACCGTTGATCTGCCCCAGGTACAGCTTCTCCGGCAAGGACTGGTGGCCTGGTTGGGTGGCCACCATCCGGAAGCTTTGCAAACTCCCCAAGTTCCAGGATATGGACTACTTGATCCCCACTGTCACCAAGGACTTTAATGGGATCATTGCAAGACCCAGCACGCCAGACCGCGGTTTGCGCTGGCTCAAGGATGCCCTGATACGTCAAGGGGTGGAGCGATCCCAGGTGGACCCCCTGACTTGGCACTCTTTCAGAGTTTTCATCCCAGACTGTGCCTTTCAGCTTGGCATCCCCCGGGCCCAACGCCAGTATCTTGGAAACTGGTTGTCAGAGAGCATTGCAGATGTTTACACCCGGGAGAAGCGCAATGTGGTGGTTTCCATTTGGAACCCAGTGGCAGCCAAGGTGCCCCGCCTTGACCTTGATCCCGGCAAAGAGAGGCGTGAGGACCTCAATCACCCCGACTGGAATGTGCAGATCCCTGATGGGGAAGCCCTGGGTGAGAACCTGCCAGGGGCACATGATACGCCCGAGAGCGGCAAGAGCTCCAGGTGGAGCATTGTTGGCACCCAGGTGGAACACCCATCACCCACGGAACTGTTCCCGGACCTGTCCCAGCACGGCCTACGAGTGGTTGTCACAGTCGCTAAAGCCACTGCCGTTGGGCTCTACAGGATCCACCTGCTGACAGATGAAGGGGTAGCGGTCGGCTGCGGCTGGCGCCCCAAAGCAGGGGCCATCACCGAACTCACCCACCTGGATTTCCCCCGAGAACCTGAAGCCTATAGTAAATGCACCCGTTGCTTCAAGGGCCACACCTTCCCCGCCACCTGGACCCAAGATGAAGAGGTGGTTGCTGATGCACCATTGGCCAGTAGTTCTGACCCAGGCACAGGCTCTGAAACGGATGATTCCGTCGACACCGGCTCCGGACAAGAGGGAGTCCAACTCCCCCTGCAGTGAGACGAGGGACCCATTACGGGTGCCCCTGGCCCCGAGGTGGTTTCCCCGAAGTCCCGCCTGTCATCCTTCGGAAATGGCGGGTGTGCCAGTCCGTCCTTCGGAAATGGCGGAAAATTTCGACCTGGCACACCACACTGTGACAGGGTAATCCTGCATAGCAGTTCCCAGTTTTGCACAGGACAGGGAAACCAGGACCAACTGGCACCAACCACTGCACCGGGTAAAAGAGGAAGGAATGGTTGGTGTCAGCACTGTTGCTTGCACTTGTGAGTACTTGACATTTTTTCACACTTACATACATTTGTTTCTTGCATTTAGCTTGCGGTTGCAAGTCATATGTTTGGAATGTTGAACCAAAATGTCCACCGGACATTTTGGCTCAAGAGTGAGAGGTGATCGTNTATGTTTGGAATGTTGAACCAAAATGTCCACCGGACATTTTGGCTCAAGAGTGAGAGGTGATCGTGTGATCCAGTGAAAAACCCCACCGCTCCCACCCTGGTTTTTCACTTTGTCCCCAAGCCCCAGTCATGGCAGCGCCACCACCGGCCACTCCACCTGATGCCATCACTGAGCACTGAAGGAAGATGTGGACAAACTCAACAAGGGCCTGTCGGTCATCTTGGTGGCCCGCCAGATCCCCTGGCATGTCCAAGCTGCTATGGGCCGCCAAGGCTATGTCACACCAGAGGCCGCTCGACAGAACGGGCCCACTGACTTTGGCTTCGTAGCGGGCACCCATGGCTTTGACGAAGCCACCACGGCATTCACAGCTATGAGGCTCTTGCAAGCGGTCCGAACCGCCAGACAACGAGCTCGCTGCCTGCCTCCTTGGGGGGCCCAGCTTCACCGGTGAAAGCTACCTCAGCTGCATCGAGCCCCTTGGAAGCCAACTTCGATCGTCGGCTCCTTGAAGAGACCTACATGAAGCATTTCTCCCAGAGTCGCCCTCGACTGGAACACTAAGGCAGTGATGCCCTCTTGAAGCGACAGTTCAAGTTTGGGCTTCATCCCTGTCAAGTACTTGGTCAGTGCCCTCCCAGAGGAGGGGGAGCGCCCAACGAAGAAGACCAAGCGCTTCACGCTTGACGGATGGGAAGGTCATGAGGAAGAGGAGATTCGAGCCAATCCCACAACCCGCAGACAGTTGGAACGCATGCACATGGTGTTCCGCACCAACCTTCTGATGTGCCTGGCCTCCGTCCCCCAGTTCGGCAATTTGGCCCTGACAAAGCAGGAGTTGGATGACTGGTACGACTGGTTCTATGGGTAGATTGCCGGCCGCCAACCGGTCCCCTCGGAAGCCATCCTGCTCTATGCGGAATGCAATGCATGGCGCCGCATTCATGATCTTGTTCATGGAGGTGAGAACCTGAGTCAGGCCCTTAAACTCATTCGCCAGGACCTGCTGTTTTGGACCAGGGAGGTTTATGAACGGGTAGGGAAGACCCAGACGAGGTATGGCAATCCCAGTGGAAACCCAAGAAGGGTGATGGCAAATCCTTCTCACCGGCCAAACCCTCCCCACCCCAGAAGGGGAAGTCCAAGAATAAATCAAAGGGCAAACCGGATTGGCCAAACCACTGGGCCTTCCGCAGTTGCAAGAACATCCCCTATTGCCGGGACCATCACCTGTACAAGGGCTGTTCTGGCCAATGTGGCCGCTCACCCACCAAATCCGACCCAGTTTCATCAGTCCCAGGCCTGACGGGGAACACCCCCGAAGCAACACCCATCCCACACCGCCCAGCTCCACCAGTCCCAGCACCAGAGGGGAACACCCCCAAACCATCACCCACCATACCCAGCCCAGATTTATCTCAATCCCTGGAAGGGGGTTTTCCCCAGTTCACCTGGATGCAATCTCTTCCCCAAGATTGCGGCACCGCCTGCACTGGACCCCCACCACAGTTGCAGGATCACCACACCAGTTATTCTCCTGCTGTATGCAGGGAAAGATGATGCAGGATCATTGGACTCCTGTCTTCATTCTTATTACCCTGATCTCACACCACACGTGTGGGCCATTGACAACAGAAGGGACCCCGGCTTCAGGGGCCAAGATATGTTGGCAGATCACCCATATGCCACCCTGTGCACACTGGCCTCCAGGGGCCAGATTTTGTTTGTGGGGGGAGGCCCCAACTGCCGCTGGTTCCCCAAACCTGGAGCACCGAAGCCAGTGAGAGGCCGGCCTGATGCCCTTGCCTGGGGCCTGGATGCCCTCTCACCCACAGATCAAGAAGATGTGGACAATGATGGCACTCTTGCGACAGATGTACTTAACTTCACTGGCCTACGAATAGGCCATGGCTCAGGGACCCCAGCAGGACCTGTGTGGTTCATTCTTGGAACACCCAAGTGACCCTGTTGAAGTGAGCGCCAGCCCAGCACCCCACCAGTGCTCTTCAGTGTGGCATACCCAGGTGTACAAACAATGGGCTCACCCTGCACCACCACCCGATCAAGTTTGACCAGTGTTGCCTTGGGCAAGTGGCAGTTAAGGCCACCACGCTGTCCACAGACCTCGAACTCCACCACTGGCATGGCATGAGGTGTGGACATGCCGAACATGGTCCCCGGGAGGACATACGCAGCAGCGACTTGAGCGGCCTGGGAAATGATGAAGGGCTTGGCTCAGGCCATCGCCAACACTGTGCGGCCCGCATTGGCCGGCTGCAGTCCGCGCCAACCCGGCACCGACCAGACAGTCCAACGGCCCACCCCCAGTGAGACCCCGGGCACCATCCCAGCACCAGGGAACACCACCCAGACGCCAATCCCGTTCCCGGTCAAATCCCAGGTTGGAGAAGGGCAAGAAGGCCCTCCAGCTCCTCACAGCGGGATGTGCCCCTGTGTGGAGAGTACCCAGGCACCAGCAACCATGGAGGTACCCCCGCCCAGTTGATGGCCACATCAGACCGGCCACAACTTCAATGTGGCCTTCCAGACCAGACCCCTTCGAGATGGAGGTGGTAAGCCCTCACCAGGCCGGCTACCACCTTTGGCCCAGCTCCCCACTGGCAAGTCTTGTCACATGGTCCACATCTTGTGGTGAAAAGGTACACCCTTTCCCGAATCACCTGCTACACACAGTGCGCACCACTCTTGGTGGCGACCCTGATGAAACCTCACCCGGTCAACCCTTGTATCTTGCCCTGCTCCACAACCTGCCCAGTCTATCAGGTGACCCAGACATGAACTACCCCCTTGACCTGATGCAGGGCGTCCCACTTGGAGTCTCAGATCCACCACTGGCTTCACCAAGAATATGGCCATTGAAGTCCGAACTCTTTGGTGAGGACACACCATGCGAATTTCTGGCAGCTCCATTCGGCAAGAAAAGAACTACTCCTCGGCTGAGGACTTCGCTGCGGCTGTCCGCGCTACCTTTGTGGAGGAGTCCCACCTGCACATGGTGGAAGGACCATTCACCCGGAGCAAGCTGCCACCCGCTGTGGATGCCAGCCCTCTGAACTGTGTCCAGGCCCTATGGCAGCCATTGACGAGGGAGACAAGATCCGGACCATCTACGATGGCTCTGCGGGTGGAGCCAAGCACATTCAGAACCAGACCCAAGAGGGCACCACAGCCCCCACAGTCCTTGACTGTGTCCAGGCTCTCCATTGGCTACATGCTGCCCAGGCTTCGGACCCCTGGATCCCGGTGCCCCTGGCCCGGTGGTACAGGGGCTCCACACACCGCCTTGGCACAGCCCCCTCCTGGCCAACAATGGATCCTGTTGAAAGCAGACGTCACAAAAGCCCACCGCAGGATCAAAATCCTTCCCAAGGACTGGCGATACCAAGTTGCAGAACTACAACAGGAATGGTGGATCAACAAAGTGGGCACCTATGGTATGGCTAGTGCTCAACTTTACTGGGGCTGATTGCCTTCTCTACCAGCTCTTCCCCACGTGGATTGGGGCGTTCTCTTTGTGGATGACTACTGTTGGATCCTTAGAGCAGACACTGCCCCTTTGGCTGCAACGACCCTCCTTTTGACCCTCCTGTCCTTGGGCATTCCCCTCAGTTGGAAGAAGACACACCTTGCTGAGGTCAACACCTGGTTGGGTTTTGTGGTACACAAAAAAAACACCACAAGTTCAGATGGCGGCCCCCAAACACGTTTTGGTCATGGTTTTGCTTGACCGTCTCATACAAGGAGACTCCCTCACACACAAAGAAATTGAGAAAGCCCTTGGGAGAGTCCAATGGGCCACAGCAGTCTGCCCCCTGACTAAGAGTCTCCTCCAGCCCTTTTGGGCCTGGAAGGTTGCCACACGGACCTCTGGCAAACCCCCAAAGGTAGTAAGGCTCCTCGCAGTCTTACTCAAAGAGTTGTTCACAGTCCCCTACCAACAACTCTCCCCGTATCTTCCCCTGGCAGCTTGGTGGGGCTGCAGTGATGCGAGTGCATCAGACACACAGGCCTTTGTGGGAGGCTGGATTTCTGACTGCCCCAGTCCACAGAAACACCAGGTATATTGGTACCATTTTGAAGCCACCCAGCCCCAGTTCCCCTGGGCCTTCAAGCACGGAAACCCCAAACGCAGAATCGCTGCCCTTGAACTTCTGGGTACCCTGATCTTGTGTCGGTGCCTGATCCAGCACCAACACTCCCGTTCATTTCAGGTGAAACTTCCAATTGGCAGCGACAACCAAGGTAATGTCTTTGCCCTTTTGAATCAGGCTTCCAAGAAACCATATACACAGCAGCTGTCCTGATGGAGTTGGTTCTGCGGCTGCACATGGCGGGCTGTGCGCTGGCGCCTTCTCATGTACCTCGAGAACTCAATGAGTGGGCTGATGAGCTGACCCATCCTGGCTTCGAGGGCTTCGATGTGCAGCGGCGCTTGGATGTGAGTGGCCTTCTCACCGATTTTGTTATTTTGCCACGTGTGATGAGCTCAGACTCACTGGATTTCACCGAGCAAGCCACCCAAGATCCCGTGACCGGATCCGGTGGTAGGTCCTGTTTCCCTGACTCACCTCGGGCGCCTCTGGCCCCATGTGGTGGCCAGGGTCGTCCAGTCGTAGCAGCGGAAAATTTCGACCTGGCACACCACACTGTGACAGGGTAATCCTGCATAGCAGTTCCCAGTTTTGCACAGGACAGGGAAGCCAGGACCAACTGGCACCAACCACTGCACCGGGCAAAAGAGGAAGGAATGGTTGGTGTCAGCACTGTTGCTTGCACTTGTGAGTACTTGACATTTTTTCACACTTACATACATTCTTTGGTGACATTGATGTGCTAGATGTTTTGATGACGTTCTAGTGAGCTTGTATAATTAATCATGATGTTCATGTAAAAAGACTGCTTACAGAAATTCAGAGGGAAACACGACAAAAGTGACTTCTTCACTGGTATAAACAGCTAGCTTTAGGTTCGTTTGCGAATCTCAACAAGCCTGAGGGCCTTAGCAGATTGAACATTTTGATACATTTTGTTGACGAGTTGATTTTGATTCTTGGACATAAAGTTGTGCAACGCTTGGGCATCAAAACCGTGCCAACGACGTGGCCCTGTTATTTGCAGGTGATCTCAGCAAAGATGGAGCTACATGAAGCCCTGTCTCAAGCGGGAAAATTGACGCCAGCACACACCGCAAAAGCTTGAGTCTGCAAAGCTGCTGAGCACTTATGAGCTAAAGGCTGTAAGAGAGCTACATTGAAAATTGGGAAAATGGCGGAAGCTGCGGAAGTTTTCCCAGAAACTTTCCCGGCTTGCCGCATTTCAAAGCGAAGGAAAACGGCCTGCCTTGACGGCCTTGCCTTGACCGTGGAGCGGTGCAGCCACAAAAATCTTGTGACAAGACCGCTCTCTCCTTGGCTCCTTGGGGGTCAGGGATGGTCAGGGTCCATGTTGGACCCCAAAAAACCTGGCTACACCTGGCTACTAAGAAGGGCCTGTTCCTTTAGAACTGAGATGTACTGATCATTACTGACGCACATTTACTGCACATCCTGTGTGTTTCTACTTCGCATTTGTACAGTTCAGCGTCCCGTCGAAAAGGGTGCAGCTTGTCCTGTCCAAGAGATTTCTTGAGTTTCTGATACTAGTCGACGAGTTCTAATGCATATTTCCTCATGCAGTGAGGTGTACTAAGTGTATCTAATCTCACTTTGTGTGGATCAAAGCTGCTCGTTCCTGGCTTCAAGAGGACAGCGGTTGTTTGCCACAGGGAGAGGAGGAAGTGAAATTCAACATGAAGCCAACTGCTAAAAGATGAACGATGTTATTCGCCTAGGCACTCAGGAATGGATCTACCGAGTGGGTAGCCCTCTTGTGTGGTGACTGTGGGCTGAACCAAAAGTGGGATCCCAAAATATTTGTGACCAGAACAGTTTCTGCGGAAGAAGTCGAGTTTAGCTGGTGACCTAAAAGGAGGGGAAGCCGATGACAAGAATCTCTCAAGGTATATCTCTCCATTGCTCAAACTTGACAGCTGTGATCTTGCGTAGCCCAGTCGTGGCAGCTCGCATGCCATGGAGGCTGCGCTGAAGTCCAAACTCGCATAGTGTGACGGGAAACAACGGTGCTATCGATGGGCTGACGTGCTGCTGATGCTTGTGCTGAAGGTGCAAAGATTCCGTCGATTTCGCCTGTGGAAAAAGCTTCAGCTCAAGGATTGCCAGGACTGCAAAGATCAACAAACTGACATTGACAGACTAGGGTGCAAGCTGCATTTTAGGAACCCTGCTTGTGGGGCTACATTCCTCCTTACTGGGTAATAGACGGTAATAGTGTATTCGTATGTATTCGTCGCCTGTTTTTCCGGCTTGCAAGAAATAGTTGTTAACATCAAACATCATCAACCTGTTTGTTTTCGGATGCAACCATCGTTGCAAGGACTCAGATGGAACCAGTCGCAGATACATAGCATCGATCCACTCAGAATCTGGCAATGACTCGGTGAAGAAACCAATGCCAAGCGCAGTTCAATTCAGGCCTTCAAGTTCCGACGCAAGACGCAATGCGGAGTTGAGGTGCAATGCTACGGCTGCTGCCGCCAGTGCCGCCAGTGCCAGTTTACGCTCTTCTCAATGGCAGCGAACCATTGCAATTCTGTCACAGGTCAGTGCAAGTGATGCGACTCAGGGAACAAGTGCGGCAAGTGCGGCAAGCATGGTGAACGCGGTGAACGCGGTGAACATGGTCATCAGCGCTTGGGCACGTGGAAGTCACTGGCTACGCAGCCTTGCGACACTGCGGGGCATGCAGCATGCCCAAGTGCAACCAGACGTAGTCAGTTTCAATGCGTGTTTGAACGCGCTGGAAAGGTCTAGCAAATGGCAACATGGCACAGGCATTTGTTTGTTTCCTTTCTTTTTTTGCATCTCATGGTCTTACAGACTTGATGTTTCTTGTTGCGACCAAGAGCTTTCCACGAAAGTCCTTTGAATTGTAATATGTTGAAATTTTGTTCCCGGATGAAATCGTTGTCGCTCAAATCTTGGAGAGGCAGCACTGCTTGGCCCTGTTTGATGAGATGACACAAGATGAAAGAGATGAAAGAGATGAAATTGCAGACAGTGCAGACCGTGAAGGAAAGGAATGTCTCGAATGTCTCGAGTCTCCGGAGTCTCCGGAGCTCCCGTTTTCCCCGGTCAGAGGATGCCAAGCAGACGCCCGGAGTGTCAGCACGACGATCTCGGCTTGTGCCAAGGGCGGAGATTGGACACGTGCTCTGCAGCTTTTTACCCAAATGCAATGGTGGAGAATCATCCCTGACCGCCATTGCCATACCGCACTCCTGAGTTCGTTCCACAGAGGCAAAGCCTGGCAACTCGGATTGGAACACATCTTGAAATCCACATGGCATGGCTGGCAAAATGCCTTGGATGATTTGGATGGCATCGGCTATGACACGAGTTTGAGTCTCTGTGAGGCAGGTGCTTGGCAAGAGGCGTTGGTCATACTGGCTCGGATGCAGAAGCAAAACTTGGAGCCGAGCATCGTAGGTCTTCTCAGTTTGGTGAAAGCGATCCAAAATGCAAAAGATCCGCAAGATCCGCAAGACCCGCAAAGCTACCCAGATGCAGATCTGACTTGTCGGAACTATCCACACGATTGCCAGTTCAGAGCATTGAATCCGAATTTTGTGTGGGCCAAGGCTTTGAATGCGGCTGTCGGAGGCATACAAACAGATGTTAAGCAATCAACACTCCAAGACCTCCACGGAAACATTTACAGCAAAGCAATTGCTTTGCTTCGTCAGATTCAGAAGCAAACTTCCGGAAAACGAGAAAGCGCAACAAACTCAACAAACTCAATAAACTCACAAGTTGTGCACGTTGTTCGGGCTTTAGATCTGGGAGAAGAGCTGGAAGGACTGGAAGGTCGAGGTTTGGGAGAAGAGCTAAAGGAAGTGTTCCGAGAAGTCGTTGTGACGCCTGTCTTGAAAACACTTCAACAAACAGCTACGTCCGTGGATCTTCAACGGGATTTTCAGCCCCTTGGTGAAATCCATGGACTCGGAGTTCACTTCACGAACGAGGCGCTGCAGCTTTGCCCAAAGGATCCCAAAGGTAACCAGACGCAGTGAAGATTGAAACACACTGAAACACATTGAAACACATCAAACAGACGCAGCATGATGCAGCATGTGTATACTGGAAGTATCGGCATAGTAGTTGATTTTGTGCATGTGCATGTCAAAAGCTGACGTCCTGCTTTTACCTAAACGTTTTATTTTTAGACGCTGAAATCGCAGTCCAGTCGTTTTGTGCAAAAGTTGATGATTTGGAGGTTCTGAAAGAATTGAGGATAGCCGAAACCAACAGCAGTAGCGAGTGGCTTTCCACCGCGCAGTCTGCTCTTATCGCAGCCCTGGACAAGTCAAATGTTCCGGAAGAGCCATCTGCCAGATATTTGCTCAGCTGGGTGTCATACCTGGTCGATCCGAAAAACACAGAGGTTCAGCTCGACGACAAGGACTTTTGTGCAAAAATCTGGAAAACATGTATTTTGATTTGTTTTGATGTATTCTTGTCAATTAACTATAAACTCTGTAGACTTGTATGAACGTACGCCACCGTCTGACATTGAGTACCTTAAGGTTTTTTGTTTGCCTTGTTGCGTCTCAATGTTTCGCTTTTCCTTGGCTTTCCGTGGAGGTATCTTTCACTTCTTTACCTCCAGGCCTTCTCAGGAGCAAGGGAGAGATTGTCGCTCATGGACGCCAGAATTTGGAAGCTTGCGGCTTGAACTCGCGAATCAAGTTGTCCATCTTGCACACATCACACGCATCACAACCATCGCAACCGTTGCACCCGATTTTCTCCCGACACGATCGATCCCAACACTCTGAGAGAAGAGCATTGTTGAAGGTTTTGCAGCGACTTGAAGAAGGTCATGCTCAACCAGATGCATCTGGAAGTGTTCGTCTTTTTTCGTGTCATACTCCGTGCATGTCCTGTTTAAATGTGTTTGCTCAGTTTCGTGCCATGTACCCAAAGATTCGCTTGACAGTGGCATTCATTTCTTGGCCGCAGACATATGCGCTTCTACAGAAGGAGACGAAAAGGATTTGCGTGCGCTGCAGCCTATTTGAGATTGGTTTTCCTTCCAGCAAAGACAGTCTTCTAATATTCTGCAATGTGATCAGAATTAGTTGCAACATGTTGCAAACATGAGCAAGAAAAGATCAAACTTCTGGACTTGACAAGTTGCAGCCTTCACTTGAGACATCTTGAGACAGCGTTTTTCCAACTCCCAAATTTATGAAGTTTGTCGGGCTTATTCCACGTATTCCATGGGCTTGTCAGATCTTGCCAGGCAGTTTGAGAAGTATCACTGGAACCTGGAGCCTGTTCGAGTGAGGCCAGGATAGAACGTTCTTGAAGTATTTTGAAGTCATGGTTTTGGCAGATCGTTTGCGTTAGAGTTGTTTGATATGGTTTCTTTGCTACATCATGATATGAGCTACAGCAAAAATTTAGGGTAATGGAAAGTAGTCTTCGAGGAGTCTCTATTTTTTGGAATTGAGCTGAAGCTTGGAAAACGATAATACACTCACCAAAAAACGTATGATATTGGTGTGGTTTGGCCAGGTTTGGCATTTGATTGGAAACACAACATTCATGTAACGGCTTCACCGGCTTCACCGGCTTCACTGGCTTCACTGGCTTCACTATTGATTCTGTGTTTGAGGCTCGAGCTGGCATCTGCTGGGCGAAATGCTGGGGTCATAGGCTCTGCGGGTCGTGAGCTGTGACATGTTGCCGACGAGTTGTGACATTTTGCCGTGGCCTTCGCCATTCTTCAACCTGTCTACATCAGCCCGGCTAGAAAGAGAACATTTTCCCCGAACATGTTGGTATACGTATATTAGATGTGTAATTATTAAGTAAACGACTGTTATACTGTTACTCTTTTCCTTTGTTTTTGCTCCAATTGACCACGTCAATCCCTGTCCTGGCAATGAGAATTTTCAGACGTGATGACACGGCCACTGTTGGGTCCATGCTGTCCAGGAGCTGCTCGAGCTGCTATGATGTCCCAAAGCTGAAGTCGGCGAAGGCAAGGAACACAAGGAACTGGGGAACTCGTCAAGGAACTGCCAAGCTTTTGAAATTCGTAAAGTTACACAAATTTCAAGGCGTACGCTTTTGTTTTAGCATGTTTCACTATGTTTCACTGTGTTTCACTATGTTTTTGCTTATTCTCATTGAGTCTGTCAAAAGCAAAACGAATTTTAAAGTTCTCCTTTTTTAGTGCTCCTCAATTGAGATCGCTATCGCGTTGTCGCCTTTGGTCGGGCCAGGCCAAAGCAGTGATGCCTTCGACTCACCTTTCGTTGAACGTGAAAAAAGACTTCAGCGGCGCCGAATTTCGGCAGCAGCTCCAGCAAAACTCAGCGAGTCAAATATCCCGGTGACACTGTAACAGACTGTAACACCTCGACTTGAAACAAATTCAGTGCAGCCCCTTTCCAACTTAACTTACAACCGTCTCATACGAATGACAAAATGACACCCTGCCACGTGAAACACTGCTGTCTCAAAACATTCACAATTACAATTCGCTTGTACAATTCAATGCACATGCAAAGAAAGATCAAAGAATCATTTCTGTGAATGATCGGTCATTTGGCGGAACAGATTCAGTAGATACCCCTTGCGGAAGGACTGCGCTGCAGGTTTTACCGGACAGCTATAAGGCCAACAACCATCAATAAGCCAACGCGTCGGGGAGAAGCACGAACAAAGAGAGGAAACCATAGAAAACTATAGGAGACCCAAGAAAAAAATGGAAAACCAGGAATCTGACCAAGCTCAGAAACGTGAAACATCACAGAAACGTGATCAATCCAGAAAACCAACGAGCTCAAACACTCTAAACATGTTTTTCACATTTTTCACAGCCTACAAAGCAACAAGTTTTTCTGGCCCCGCTACAATATCACTTCCGTGAATAGGGGGAAGTTGCGAAATATGAATCAGTATGACTCTGAGCACCTTGCGTTGCCAAGCTTGTTCCATCATGTTTTTATCCCACTATCGACTGTCGATATATTCAGATATCTTGTGTACTCTAAATCGTCTCACAGGCGCGGTGGCGGAATGCATGCTGGAGTGGCTCGCAGTGCCTCCGTAGCCGTAGACAGTAGGTTCGTAGATCTTTCGACTTGCAAGAGAGACTTGCGCTAGGAAGCCGCGTGCAGTTGGCTCTGTCAAAAGTGTTACAGCATCAGAAGTTTGGCGCAAAAAAATATCCCGGCAAGAGACCCCAAACAGTGTGGAGGTGTGAGGATAATGTATGATAATGTATGACAATGTATGATATGGTATGATAATGTTGAGGATGATGATGATGATGATGATGGTGATGATGAAGATGAAAATGAAAATGAAGATGGTACTGTTGCGGATTATGATGTTGAGTTGAGGATGATGATGTTGATGATGATGAGGTGAA
Organism: Symbiodinium sp. clade C Y103; assembly: GCA_003297045.1. Lineage (NCBI taxonomy): Eukaryota > Dinophyceae > Suessiales > Symbiodiniaceae > Cladocopium > Cladocopium sp. clade C. Next base: position 246,183 of record BGPT01000849.1, on the reverse strand, counting down.
GGAAGGTTATGTTGAGGATGAAGAGGTGGATGATGGTGATGTTGAGGACGATGATGTTGAGGATGATGAGGTGAAGGAGGATTATGTTGAGGATGATGAGGTGGAGGATGATGATGTCGAGGTTGATGATGTTGAGGATGATGAGGATGAGGATGAAAGTGCGGAAGATGATGTGGAGGATGATGGTGGTGTGCTGGCAAAATTTCTGTACAAAGTGTTTTTTAGCGGTCTTTTGGCAAGATCTCTTTATGAGACCTCTGTAGGAGCTGTCTAAACAGCTCTCTTGGAAAGATCTCTGGAAGAGACCTCTTGGCAAGATCTCTGCAACAGATCGCTATGCGTCTCTGTACAAGATCTCCAAAAGAAGTGTCCTGGCAATGGCAAGATCTCTTTACAAGATCTCTGTAAGAGGTCTCTTGGCAAGATCTCTGTATGAGATCTCTGTAGAAGCTCTCTTGGGAAGATCTGTGCAAGAGACCTCTTATCAAGATCTCTGCAATAGAAACCTATGCAATGTCTTGGTACAAGATCTCGAAAAGAGGTGTCTTGGCAAAACCTCTGCACAGGATCTCTTAGGAGGTCTCTAGGCGCGATCTCCTTATGAGATCTCTGTAGAGCTCTCCATAGCACTCTCTGGGCAAGATCTATGCAGGGGACTTCTTGGCAAGATCTCTGTAGAAGATCTCTATAAGAGCTCTCTTGGCAAGATCTTTGTGCAAGCTCTCTGTAAGAGGTCTCTTGGCAAGATCTCTGTACAAGCCCGCCATAAGAGCTTTGTTGGCAAGATCTCTGTAAGAGACCTCTTGGCAAGATGTCTGCAACAGATCTCAATGGAATGTCTCTGCGCAAGATCTTCACAAGAGGTGTCCTGGCAAGATCTGTTTGCAAGATCTCTCCAACCAACCTCCCCAAGATCTCTTTATGAGATCTCTGTAGAAGCTGTCGATAGGAGATCTCTTGGCAAGATCTCTGTAAGGGACCTCTTGGGAACCTCTCTGTGCAAGCCCCCTATAAGAGCTCTCTTGGCAAGACCCCAACAGATCTCAATGCAAAGTCTCTGTGCAAGATCTCTACAAAAGGTCTCTTGGCAAGGCCTCTGTACAAGATCTCTATAAGAGCTCTCTGTACAAGATCTCTATAGGAGCTCTTTGTACAAGATTTCTGTAAGAGCTCTCTGTACAAGACCTATATAAGAGGTCTCTGTGGCAAAATCTTTGCACAGAAGCTTTTACGCACAGAAGCTTTTACACACAGAAATCTTTACACATAGAAAATGTATCTGAAGTTGCAAAATCGCAATTTCACACCAATTTTTGACGTTCGACCTTCATTTCGTGCGAAAGGGTTGCGAACAACACCTTGTCAGATGTTTGGGGGGGATGGCAGGGTTTGGAGAGGAGTGCGGCGGCTGGGTGTTCCTTTCCCTGGGCAAGCGCATTTGCGCCAAATTAGCGCTTTAGAAGGGAGTCTGAGAGGCAAGATGGAAATTTGATGAAGCTTTCCTAAGGAACCAAACGTATTCACACACAGTCGCACGGTTTCCACATCAGCATCAAGGCCCGCCGGTCCTTGAGTCGTTAATTTGCATCCCAACCATTTTATGACCATCGACAACCTGGATGTGAAACTCCTGGCCACATATGATAGTACCTGGTGGTTGTACTTGCGTGGTCAACGCCACGGTTTTTTCAACGTTCAGCTTGATGCCCACATGGGCCAAAGCAACCACCAAGGAATTTCAAAATTCAGCTATGACATCTGCACTGTTTCAAAACAAAAACTAGTCGTCCGCAAATCGTAAATGTTTGATTTTAAGCCCTTCTCACACATTTCAGTTCGCCAATCAACCATGGCCCATTCCAACAGTGCACAAAACAGACGTGGGCTCAAAATATAACCTTGACGCACTCCACCAGCAATACGAAATTCATCGCTAAAGAAATTGTTATCATGGATTTGGCCAGTGGTTTTCATATAATACCTGAAGTATCCACCCCAAATTTTCAGAAACCCTACGCGCGCGAAAATTTTGCCACAGGGCACACCAGTCCACGCAGTCGAATGCCTTTGACAAGTCCAGGCTGATCATAGGAATATTTTGGGATATTTGCAAGGGACGATTTGTTGATAGTCAAATTTGCTGTTAGCAATTGTTCTTCCAGCCGTCGTCCTGATCGACCGCCATGTTGCTCGTCTGGCTGGTGGCAAAGTACCCTCAATACGACCCAAGATTCTTTAAGATCATGTCAGGAAAACATTTGTCAAACAATTTGAAGCTGGCAATTGGCCGAACAACCGTCGTCAACACAGCCTTCGTTTTCTTCGAGAGCATCTTGACGTTCTGCGCCAGGACTCCAGTGAACTCCCATGCATAACAATGTCAGTGTAAATGCGTAACAGCGACAGAAAGAACGAGTCACGGGCATGGTGAACCAACTCGCCAACTAAACCACTATCATCCGCTGCTTTGTTGCATTTCAGCCTGCGAATGGCAGATTTCAACTCCTGAGGGGTCCAAGGCGTCTTCGTTAACACATTTGGTTTTATTGGTATTGTTCCGCGTCCAAGAAAGAGTTGAGATAAATCATCAGTGCAAAATCATTGGCCGGGGGTCGTTGTGACACGTGTGTGCTGACGCCATGTATTCATGTTTTGGATCCACGCGTTGATATTCCGCAAGTCACTACGATATACTCGTCGAATTGCGAGGGATAAGTTTTTGCGTTCTGCTTTATCAAGTGAGTTGCGCCTTTGTCGTAGTAAACCCTTCAAACGGTCTGACGGTTGGAACGTAGCACGGTCAAGTCGACAAGAACCATGACGAACTCCTGCTTGAAGCAATGTTGTGTCCAATGTCCCAACAGGTTCAAAAGGATTTTCATGAACACACGTGTTCAAAAATGTTTGGTAAACATGAGGCTGGCCGTTGACGTCCAAATATGGCATTCAATGTTTACGTGGTCGCTTATTTTTTTCCTTCGCCGCAATTTTGAGAATTGCATGCCCGCATTGGTGATCCAAACCCAGCGCAATCACATAATCACTCCAAACACAGTCAAATATACTGTAGCCCTCAAGTTTGCAAGCAAGAAATTAAGTTGAACCCGCACTCCATCCAACGCACGCTCCCAAGTCTAACTCACTGCAGCCAAACTTTCGTGGTTCAAACGCTTCAAGATGTGCAAATCATGTTGCAAAATCCAGTGAACCATGGTTATCCCACGTTCATCCGATTGTGAAAATAGATGGAGCAAGCGAGCAAGCAAACATAACTAAACCCTAACCGTACTCTGAACAAACTTTCAATAAAAGGAAGTAGATCCGAAATCAACCTGAGAAAATAGATCCCAAACCAAACCTAAATGGATCCCGAACGAACCCTACTTAGATCTTAAACAAAAAACAAATGAATAAATCCTCCAACAACCTTGCCCGGATCTTAAAATAAGTTTCCACAAATTCAGAACTAACCGTAAATTAAAGCGACAACTAGCTTTAAACAAATACTACACTAACACCCACAAAAAAATCACGCAGCAACTCATCCTAAACCCAATCTTAAAGAAACCTCAGCACCTATCGTAAAGAAAACGAATGCCAATCCGAATGCAACTGCTAAACCGACCTTCAACAAATATAAAACCAACCTCAATGAAAGTCAGTGCCAAAATACCATGGGACATGAACAGTTCGAGCACCACAATGTTCCACATACCATTAAAGAACGAGAGTTCCGAACCTCAAAATGTTGCAAATATCGTTGAAATGGCAGGCTCCAGCTTCAAATTGCTGCAAGTAGCGTGGGCGATGGATAAAAGACAGTAAATCATCTAACAAATGTAAAACGGAGAAAAAATCAGGAAACAACTCCAAGGCTAAAACAGCTGTATGTCAGAACGGTTGAGGGCGTGTTGCTGTCAAACGTGTTTGCGAATAAACAATTTCATTGGAAAGGGGTTCCACGCAAAGTTTCTGTCGGCTTGACAAATTTTCAAATTTCATGTTTTGGTTTACGGTACAGGCGGTTGAACAGGAATTAATTACAGTCAGGCTTGGTAAAATTTAAAACGCGATAAATTCATCCGCGAGCTCCCGCCGCAAATTTGTATTTTCTGGCAGCTTCGAACTAGCTTGGAAACGTCTTGAAGCGGCATTTTTTTTGCAGTTGTGATCTCATGTCCTAGAATGCTCTGTCCGGAAGGTCTCCATGTCAATTCCCGGCGAACCGAACTTTTGTTCAGGTAGTCAGGCAATGTGGCATGCTGACATGCAATATTTTTCGCGAAACATATATAATCAGGGTTACTCCCGTGGAGCGGCCACCTCGATGGAGGAACATTTTTGTTTCGGTAATTAACCACTTGTGTACAAGAAGTGCTTTACATGTTTCTTGCGAAAGATGAACGAAAGTACGATGCTGTGCCACGGTTCTTGCTGCCGTCACTTTGCAACGCAACCGTTTGTCTCCCTGATCCCTGCTAGGGCGTTGAAATTTACACCCCGTGGTGTTACCAGAGCTGACTTGGAAACAATTTTTGACTTCAGAAAATCTTAGTTTCCACGGTGGCCGTCTGGAGGGGACAAGTGAAACAGGCCACAGCTGCCTACCAACCAGGAAAGAAATTGAATGTTGCAACCTAATGGCTCAGCGATGACACTTAGGTGGTTAATTCCTGGTCAGTGAACTCGACCCCAATTACAGCGAGGGTCTTGACTGACTGGACCAGGAACCAAACCATCGATTTCAATCAACTACAAGCAGATGTTCGGCTCACTGTCCCAGGAAAAAACCTCTTGATGTTGACCGACCACATGTAGGTTGTGGCTTCGTTGGCTGAGGAATGCGCACAAGCAGAGTGAAGCAAACATAAACGTGGAAGATGCACGCACGTGCATCGAATGATCTCACACAAACGGTTCCTTCCTGGAGGGTTGTACATGTGTATGTGCAGTATTCGGACAGGCGACTATGTGTTTCAGGTTGCGCTGAGCAAGTGTTCAGAGAAAGTTTGGTGTTGCTTGCGCCCGCCCACCCGCCACAGTTGAGGGGTAGGGGAAGAAAAAAGGGCAGTGAAAACGTAGAAGACGCGTGTATGCATGTTTGATCTATCCCATGAGACTGGGGGTGTTGGATGGGTGCCAGGACAAGGGCCCAGTGGCCACTTGGCCTGGCACCTGCAAAGTGTTTGTTGCCTCTACGTTCATGCGTGCTGTTTCTTGCACGCCGTTGGAGGCATGACGCCCCAAGAAAGCGAGACAATTTTATGATCCGGACACATTCCCGACCATTGTTACCAAATCCACCCCCCCAAGAAAAAAAACACATAAAAATTTCAAGAGGTTCGCGCTTGGCGGCGTCTCGTCTCTATGGATCGAAAAGACTGAAAATCATTGGTCCCAATTGTTGCCCGGGGCAGAAAAAGGTGAAAACCTTCGTGCTGGGGGCAGTAGCCCTGTTGTCGAATTTCCGCCGTTCAAGCAAGCATCGGGATGAAATGACGACAATTGATCGATGAGGACCATTCTCAACGTTTGTCCCAAGTTTGAATTCAAAAATCCGTTTTTTTTTCCCTATATCTTGCATACTTGCTTGGCTTTTGGCAACACTGGATTTTTGATTGGGAACCTTACCACGACACCAAGGGATTGTAAATTTTGTATGCTTCAGGGCGGAACAAAACTGAAGAACAATCTGGGTGCACGGCGGCGCCGCTATTCTGTCACGAAGAGTGGTCACGAAGAGCGCCGGGAGAGACGCGGAACCAATGCAAACAGCACCTAGCAACAAAAACGCATTAGCCAGAACACCACCGAACGTTGGAACCAACGATGTTTGTAAAATATAGCAGGTGTCACGTTGAAAAAACGTTATCGTCCCTTGCCCCAGAAAACGATCAGGATGTTCACGTTCAGGGGACAAACAACCGTGTTACGTCCGTGATAGTGCCATGGCTATCACCTTAGCGGATAACGTCCACGACCCATGACGGCGATCTATCTATCGGTTGAATATCGTGTGTCCATGTTTGAGTACGTTGGTTTCATTTTTTCCACGTAACCTTTTCACAACGGCAACTTTGTGATTCTAAAATGTAGTGACATGTTACGAACAACTTAGCAGGTACAAACCAACAAAAACAGACAGACAGTGATACATAAATGACAAGTGTTGCGAAATTTGGGAAAACGAAGCCGGACCAGAGACACGAAACCTATATTCCCATTGTATCTTCCACATTGGTGACAAACAGGGACTTATGGGAAGAAACGGCACTTTGTGTGTGGTATTTTAAATTTTGCCTTTGGGTGTAACATGTTGCGGTTGAAAAATAGGCAAGTAGACGAAACATCATCATCTCAAACACTCTCTCCATCGATTTTTATGCATCTCTACAAACGTGAAAAGTTTCTTTGAAATTGTGTACACATGAAGTAATCGTAGCCTGGATCCACGTAACAAATATGGAAGCAATTCCCAAACATGTTTTTTTTTTCTCCCCTCTCTTTGCGAAACTAAACGCCGATCTTGAAAGTGCATCCCACGGCCTATAGGAGGAGACCTGGCTGCCAGGAACGAGGCCTAACTATATAGACATATTGTGTTTCAGCCTAATAATGTATTCAGTGTCTCACATTCCGTTTCGCTTGCTTTGGTGCCACCCACACTCACCGCACAGTTGACGGGGTTGTAATATTTTTTCATTTCCTTAGCTTCAAGATGTTATATATTATTATGTATTAGTGTATGTGCGTGATGATGGAATCACCACCTTTGCCCATATGAATGAATCCAAAGGCCTTGGTGGAACCGGACGCGGTCGTGAATCATTTTTGTTGTTCTTTTGGTGACAGTTCCGCTACGTTTCCGTAAGTTGAAAATTTGGATTTCTTTCAATCACCTTCACCTTGATTTTTTTAAATTCCGTTACCAATGGCTGAAACCCACCATCGTCATCACCAACATGATATATTGGCATCAGAGCGTTCGGTTTTTTAAACAAATTGGTGGCACTTAAGCTTTTAAGCACTGCCCATATCTTGAATTTAATGTTGTTCTGTGTTCGTTATGACACCACGTCGATTTTACTCTCTTGATGGCAAATTCTGGCAGGGAACTGCGTATGAGCATGTGTGAGCTAATCCCGCGATACGTGTTAATGAGTACTTGGGTTTACTCGTCGCGATGCAAAAATCTCGTCGCAAAAGCCGGTGTGCCTCGCATAGGCACTTTAGAAATCAATGTGTGGACATAACCGGTGAACATGATTTTTTATCGATAACAAAAACTGCATGGCACACTGGTTGTAACAATCCGACTAGCCATAGACCGGAGACATGACGAAAGCCCTTGTGCCTTGCGGTAGTGTACGCAAAGATCTATTTCTAACTGTTATTGACAGATCGTCTTGGATGCTGAGATGCAATCAAGTCGGCATGGCACACTGGTTTTCCAATTTGCTGGGATTTAACTGCGGTATGTTGCGGTAATTCTAGTAATGCAGTCACCTCGTTTCCCTCTTTTTTCGTTTATCCGCTTATTTATTCAGGCTAGCTTGCCTGCCTGTTGACTGGGTGGTTTGCTGACTGGCTGGCTGGGAGGGTTTGCTTGCTTGCTTGCCTTCTTGCAAGTTTGATTGCTTGGTTGCGCGCTTCTTCTTTTGAGTCGCCGTGCCATTGGTATTTGCTGGCCTGGACTTTTTGGGATCCCAATACACTCACACACACACAGACACAGACACAGACACAGACACAGACAGACACACACACACACACACACAGACGCATATTTTTTTTCAATGCCAGACACGATCGGGTCGAGTCGTCGGCACGCAAAGACAAGGGAAGGGATTTGAAAGATCTTGGTCGAATAAAGTCACATTTGAAATAAATTCAAAAAAGAGAGAAACGATGATAAAATAAGATGTTATCAGACTTCCGTCGCAAACGCCGTGTTAAAAGAAACGATTTAGAAGCGAAATAGAAGCGAAAGGCTCAAAGGCCTTATCCAAAGACCCCACTCCTTTGCAATGCTTGTGAAAGTATGAACTTAATTTGCTGAGCGGATGCCACAAACTCCGTTCCGGACTTCTTCGGTTGGACTTTCCGTGTCCATGGCGGGGCCGCCCCTTGCCATCGACCTGACATCGGCCAGCCCCTCCAATGCCAGCATCTCAGACATCACCCCGCGAGCGCCCACCAGCCCAGTCACCACTACCATCGGCGCCCACCCAGACCCCCTGCCATCGCCCGCCCCAACCACACCACCACATCTACGTCATGCCAGCCAACAACCACCACCGGCCTCGCATGATGAGGAAACCTGCCCCATCTGTTTGTCCGCCATCACTCCGACCGGACAGGGTCCCACGTCCCGCTTCCAATGGCCACATTGCCACCACCCCCTCCACACAGGTTGCGCAGCACACCTAGTGGTTCAACAGCCCCGACCACCATGCCCAACTTGCCGGCAACCATGGGACAATGCGTCCGATTTCCTCTTCTTGTCCCAGTGCCGTCGCCAGGAGGTTGATCTCCCCGCACCTCTCCAAAGCATCGACACCAGCAGCACCCACCCACATTGTGCCACAATGCTGTCCCCGGCTCATCCTAGCTGAACAATGCTGTCCCCGGCTCATCCTAGCTGACCCAGGGAGGCCGGAAGACCCCACAGCATGGAGGGACCTCCCCGACCGCCAAATGTCGTGGGCACCCACCTACCACCAAGCAAGTGGCGCATGGAACCCCGAATGGGTGTGCCTCCGGTGCAACACCACCGTGCAACCAGACCACGCTCTTTTCCAAGACGTCCCAGCCCAGCCGGCCTGCACAACACACGGGCCCCGAACCTTCTTCCTCGACCTGCGCGCAGGCACCCGGTCGTGGGGATGCCGCCACCTCCCAGCAACATGTGCGCCAGAGCCCATCCCCAACGCACCAAACCCAACAGCCAACCCACCTGAACCCAGCGCCCACTGGGCACACCGCAGGCCACCAGCTGCAAACAGCAGCCTGCCGCCCACACACAGCTGGTTCTNCAAACCCAACAGCCAACCCACCTGAACCCAGCGCCCACTGGGCACACCGCAGGCCACCAGCTGCAAACAGCAGCCTGCCGCCCACACACAGCTGGTTCTATGCCCCCTTACTGTTGGCAGCCACGCGCCGCCTCCAACCAGAAGCAGTACAAGAGTGGCAACCACACCCCCACACCGGCCTACCCTGGCAACAGCTCGTGTCACAACTCCAGCACGCACCACCAGTCCCATGGCACCAACTCCACCACATCCTGTCGACCTTGCAACAACTTGCCATTGACAGCGGCCAATATTTACCACCCGCAGAACAGGCACTGCCGGATGCAGTCCGGACCGCCGGTATGCAACAGCTAACTGGCACATTCGTGCACCTGCCATGGGCAGTTGGCCTTTTCCAGCAGCCCGATGGATACATCCCAGCCACCGGCCAAGAAGCACTGTTGCAAACGTTTCTGGGCGAACAACGCGCCGCGGGCGCAGCCACCCTCGCCCAGCAATGGGCAAGCATCGCACCCAACAATGCCCCGCTCGCCGAACAACCGGTGCCCGCACCAACCCAACCACCACCCAACCACACCGGTGCCCACCCTTACACAACCCCACCACCAAGCCCGAGCAGTTCTACCAGCTCACGCAATTCCAGCTCGTCCAGCTCAAGTAGGTCTGCCAGCAGCCGTGCCGGCAGCCCCCGGGCCAACTCCNCCACCAAGCCCGAGCAGTTCTACCAGCTCACGCAATTCCAGCTCGTCCAGCTCAAGTAGGTCTGCCAGCAGCCGTGCCGGCAGCCCCCGGGCCAACTCCAGCAGAAACCTCCCAGACCAGCCGCCACCACAACACACACCAAGGCAAACCCAGCCCAGCCAGACCAACCAACCACTCCAGGGCCGATGTCTCCGGGAAGCCTTTGCTAGTCTTGACCGTTTCAATGCAACAGACTTCTTGGAACAGCCGTGCCCAACTTTCCGCAACCCACCTCGGTTCCTCCGGGACCTTTGCGACGAGCATTGCACTTCGCGCTGGACCACATCAACATGGCGCCACAAACCAACTGCATCGAACACGAGCGGGCTTGGAAACTCTGGCTGTACGGCTACTACTTCATAGGCCGGCTGGCACGCAACGAGTGCCCAAACCTGAGCTCTTGGCACGCTTCACCGCCTTCTTTGAGGGGCACTGGCACGACCTGCTGCTCCAAAGCCAGCGCCAGCACTCCCACAACCCACCACGACCA
>BGPT01000849.1:222694-232920 GCA_003297045.1 Symbiodinium sp. clade C Y103 | reverse complement strand
TTGAGGCGGAGCAGACGTACCACGATAGACCCTGAAAGGAGAAAAAAATTGAGCTTGCAAATCCGAAAATGCAATAGGAAAGAAATCCAAGCATGGAAAACTGACCAAGTGAATTCCCGGTTATCACGCATGTCCCATTGGAATTTGTNGGCTGAGACACACCGTCCGGCCCTGGCGTGTTCTGTCCTCGAGAAGATTGTATTGAACAATACCACCCACGACTCCGCTCATCTCTCAGAGATCAAGCCGGATGGAGTCAACCTTCTATGAATTAAAAACTGAGCAGTATCACAGGGCCATGCAAAGCCCACTGGCCCTTGCAATTACATGGAACAGTTTCAATGTATTTTTGTACAATCTTTTGAGTTTTTGGGACATCCCCGGTGGTTGCAACGACATGCACCACATTTCAGGCCTGGTAATGGGCCACTATTGTTTCCAACCACAGTGGATTCTCAAGACTCTCAACCGCAATTCAGTGTGCTCTACCTTCCTTTTTGGCCAGCTGCATGAAGGCCATGGTTATTTGTTACCTACAGTGGCTTCTGTGAGAGTTGGCCCCTCTCAACAGTCTACAGTGCGCTAAGCCCCAGTTAGGGCTCAGCTGCAAAATATTTTCGGGCCTTCCCCAAGGAGATCCTCAGGTGCTCTCAACAATTTCGTCAAAACCGTAGTAGTGAGGCTGCTGTGGCAAACAGTTTCTCCAATGTTTTGCGACAGGCATATAGCCATCCACTGCACAAACGAAGTTGAACCAGCACCACGGGTCGCAGAATTCCGCATGTGTCTCGTATGTCTGCATATTGGGACGAGATGCTGGCCTTGTTGAGAGAATACCATCTTTTTGGTGCAGTAATGGGAAGCTTCGCTAGTTTTCCAGTTGGAGATTCCGCGCTTCCCTTTCGTCTTTATCACACTGCCTGCAACTCACACAGCGGGGGCCAAACACAGAGTTGCACTACGTCAAGGCCAATCTATCAATGCCGAAACACCAAACACAGAGTTGCACTACGTCAAGGCCAAGCTATCAATGCCGAAACACACCGAACACGGAGTTGCACTATACGATTTCATGGTGCACTACGTCAAGGCCAATCTATCAATGCCGAAACAAACCGAACACAGAGTGCACTATATGATTTCATGGTGTGTACACAGAGTTGCACTATACGAATTCTGGTTGAATGCTCCATCAGACCTTAGCGAGTTGGGGGTGTGCTCTCGACCACACACGGAGCTGTACTACACAACATGAAGCTGCACTACACAACATTGAGTAATAACATTGGGTGCATACTCCATCAGCCAGAACAAGGAGCACGATAAAATTTTGGTGTGCAGTCTGTGCAGTGTCAGATTTTCTGCTATGAGCCAAAGCACGGAGCACTATGCAATCCTGGTGTACACTTTTCCATGCTAATGTGACAGACTTTTCACAATGGACAGTCTTGTGCTGCAGGTACCGTTTGGGTTGCACTTATCAAAATTTTGCTAGGTGCAGCTCGTTTCCCAAGTACGACGTGGGGGTACCAGTGGACTCTTCGCAAGTTGCAGCCCAGTTCACAAGTACAGCCGTGAGGTGCTTGTGGGCTCTTAGCAAGGTGGAAGCTATCTGGTTGGTTCGAATTTGGCCGACGGACTCCACACCAACTGTCCGGAAGGTTTTTGTCTTCAGAACCTGCCCCTCGGGGTCTGAATTTATTCGAGAAAAATGGCACTGACATCTTTCACAGATTTACACATCAGTGGAACATTTCAATATCCCTGAACACCCCGGTTGCGAGAGTGCAACTTGCCATGGTTACATTCTCATACTATTTGCGTACTGACGCAGTTAGCGCATTACAATTGAGGGAACTTCGCTGGTATACACATACCTTCTTTTGGCACTGCCGCCCTTTTGGATGACACAACTTTTGGTCGGTTGGCCTCCTCTGGTGGCCACTTACTGTTTGCATCCTCAATTGGCTGGCACAGTGAATCGTATACTTACATTGTTCTTGGGAAGTACGGCTGATCTTCTACGCTTCAGTTGGCTGGCACAGTGAACTGTATGCTGATACCGCTGTTGGGAAAGACGGCTGATTTTCGAGAGGGCCACCTCAAGGGGTATGTCAATGCCTTCCTCGGATGCTGTCCCCTTCCAGTTGGCACGTGGATATCAACTGGCGCATGGCTCAGTACACCGAAGTTGCTCTGGGTAACTGGATGATGCAGCTTATATTTATCAGCTCACTGGTATTCACTTTGCAAACATTGATGGAAGAATTTTATTCCATGTGTCCATTTCTGGGCACCCCTTCTCTGCTTCAAGTGAGGGAACAGTTGCCTACCACGTAGTGGAGGGGTTGCTGCGCTTTCCATTCTGCTTGTTGTCTTCATCTTTGTTTCGACGACATTTTGATGGCGCACGTCTTCCGACAGTTTGTCTCGAACGAACCAGGCACCGGCTGGAGTGTGTGCTATGAACTCAGCAGCAAATCAAAGCGGGTATCACGAGTGAAACGTTTCATGCACGATGCCATCCTTGTTTGCATCGACCTGTTTGCCTCGTTAAACGCACTCAATCACGGGGGTCAACTCCAGTGCGTAACTGGCAATATCACTCGTGACTTCTACCCCCGCGGTCAAANCCTCGTTAAACGCACTCAATCACGGGGGTCAACTCCAGTGCGTAACTGGCAATATCACTCGTGACTTCTACCCCCGCGGTCAAAAAGGAGCTGCTGAGCTTTACCACTCCATGCTGTCTTGTGTTTNTACAACATGCGACATCAGCGTTGAGAGTTTCGGATCAAGTATCTTGGAAGTTTCGAAACTTCCCCTTTTCTTATATTGGTGAAACAGAGCGGTCAAGACGGAGGCGTTCATGAAATGACACGGTACAGAACCCTCGAGCCGCCTCCTGTAGGCGTCGCATCATTCGCCAACGGTATGGATACTTGCATCTACAGAGTTTGACCTCTCAACTTCTGGAAGCAGCAGAACGAGTTTGATTTCACAACCAACAAACTCCAAACCAGCTTAGTTGAAATCTGTGTCAATTTTACACATCCTGAGAATAGTCTTCATCTGTTCTCTGGAATCGGTATACTCTGGAATCTGAATTATTTAAGAAAGAACGGAGTTCACAACTTTCACAACCAGATGTTTCAGTGAAATCTTTCTCTGGAGGAACAGCCGTTATAAGATACAAGAAGGCAGCGTATTTCACTTCAAGGGTTGTGGAGTGGAGGGATTTAAAACTTGTTTTTCACTCAAGCAAGTTTCTTCAGCCCTCCCTTTTCTCTCCCCACCCTTGTTCTTTAACTCCGTTTCTTTCTCTGTTTCACCTAGTCTTGCCAGTTTCACGTTGACCGCGACGGCCTACCCTCAAGCCGTTGTCAACTCCTCACGCATTGACCGTTATAGTGAGCACTGAAGATGGGGGCGCCAGTAAAAGGAGCTGCTGAGCTTTACCACTCCATGCTGTCTTGTGTTTCAGTTTTGATGTTGTTTTCTCAGCGCAGATTTTCAAGCGAGACGATTCGGCGATGTTGAAACTTTCGGATAACCCCTTTTGTGTTTACACACAACCAAAGGCGAGTAACGTCGACGAATGTTTGCGCATCTGGCGACCGATATGTCCATGACACGTACAACATGCGACATCAGCGTTGAGAGTTTCGGATCAAGTATCTTGGAAGTTTCGAAACTTCCCCTTTTCTTATATTGGTGAAACAGAGCGGTCAAGACNTACAACATGCGACATCAGCGTTGAGAGTTTCGGATCAAGTATCTTGGAAGTTTCGAAACTTCCCCTTTTCTTATATTGGTGAAACAGAGCGGTCAAGACTAAACCGGCTTAAACATTTTAAAAGTGTTCCGACCACGAAGTCTTTTGTGCATTTTGACTTCCAAGCGTCCCACGCGCCACAGAAGCGTGCAATTGTTGATCTTGCATCTGCCCAGATGGCGCTGCGCCCGCCGCTGTAGCCATCCTCCTCCTCGACCGTCCTGAGCCCGAAAACATTGGAAACACAATGTGACCCATTTAACGTTTCTTCTTGCTTTCTTTTCTCTGATCTTCCTTCTTCTTCTTTTCTCTTATCTTATCTTCTTTCTTCTTCCTCCCTCTTCTCTGACTCGTCCCGCCTCTGCTTTTCCATTTCTGGACACTGTCGGAAGTTTCATTTCTAAACTTCCTTCGATGACTTTGGAAAACTTCTGATGTCTCCTGAAATATCCTTTGAGATCCTTGTGCAAGACATCCCAACTTCTCCCGACAACCTTTTTCAAACTGTTTCCTGGCCATCAGCCACAGCTGTTATATAGTTTTCAAAGCAGGCATGGATGATCTGGCCGGTGTGCTTGAAGTGGGGATCCGTGTCGTCGTTTTGCAATTGGATACCCACGGTTTCTGGATCCAAGCACCTGGAGAAATTGCAGATGGACAGGTCGTCGTTCATGCCCGTCAATTGGGGTCCCTTCCTTGAGCGGTTCCAGAAACATTACCAGTAGTACCGCGCAAGGCGGTGGATGGATCAAAAGGTGGTTGGAGCGTCGGCCTATCTATCTGTCTATCTATTTGCCTGCCTAACTAACTGACTAACTGACTAACTGACTAACTGACTAACTGACGGACTGACTGACTGACGAACTAACAAACTAATTCACAAACTAACTAACAAATTAACTAACTGACTCATTGACTAACTGACTAATTGACTAACTGACTAACTGACCAACTGACCAACTGATTAAATGATTAACTGACTAACTGACTAACTGACTAACTGAGAAACCGACTAACTGACTGACCGACTAACTGACTAACTGACTAACTGACTAACTGACTAACTGACTAACTGATTAACTAACTAACTAACTGACTGACTGACTGACTGACTGACTGACTAATTAACTGACGAATTGACTAACTGAGTAATTGATTGGCTAACTAACTAACTAGCTGACTAACAAACTAACTAACTGACTAACTGACTAACTCATTAACTGACTGACTAATTGATTGACTCACGGACTAACTAACTGACAAACTAACTAACTAAGTTGTTAAGTTGTTAAGTGATCAAGTTGTTAAGTTGTTACGTTGTTCAATTGTTAAGTGGTTAAGTTGTTTAAGTTGTTAGTTCAGTTAGTTAACTGACATCTCAAAATATGCTTAAAACACCAGTTTTTGAAACTTTTGACTTCCAAATGTGCTTGGCGCCACAACGGCATGCACTTTTTCGACATCGAATCATCATCGAATCGTCAAAAAGTGCTCCGACCCCTCAGTTTTTACGATTTTCACTTCCAAATGTGCTTCGCGCCACAGCGCCGTGCACTTTTTCGACATCTCAACTTCCAAAAATGTTCCGAGGCTGAAAGTTTTTACCACTTTTTACTTCCAAATGTGCTTCACGCCACAACGCCGTGCACTTTTTCGACATGTCAACTTCCAAAAGTTGTCCGAACGCGACAGTTTTTAACACTTTTTACTTCCAAACGTGCTTCGCGCCACAGCGCCGTGCACTTTTTCCACATCTCAACTTCAGAAAAAGTTCCGAACCCCACAGTTCTTCACACTTTTTACTTCCAAATGTGCTTCGCGCCACAACGCCGTGCACTTTTTCCACATCGCAACTCCGAACCTGAGGTGTTTTAACACTATACTTCCAAATGTGCTTCGCGCCACAACGGCGTGCAACTTTTCATCTCTCATCTGCCCAGATGTCTCCGCACCCGCCGGCTCAGCGAGCTTACTTTTCGACCTTCCGGAGCCCCTACCTTTTCGCGCATCTGCATCTTCTCTCTTCTGACTTTCTCATCTCTTATCTTCTCTCTTCTGACTTTCTTCATCTTCTGACTTTCTTCATGGCTGGACTCTTCACACCTTGGCTCTTCTCACCTCTGCTTTTCAACTGTCCATGTTGTCGGAAGTTTCACTTTTAAACTTCCTTCGATAATTTGGTTTGTTTGCCAATCTTTCCGAAAGGTGCTGCATTCTAGAAGGGTAACCCATATGGACGAGTGGCGCTATTCATAATTTAATGGAATTTCGCAATTCTAAAGTGCCATCCGAAATTTCTAGTGCCACGAAAAAACCGATTGAAAAATAGATCTATAGTTTTTGCGCGTCCTTCGTCAAGGTCCAGATGGATGTCACATCAACAATTTCGGTTTCTTTGAATGTAGACAACGCGCATGATAGTAGCTGATAGCATTTCATCGCTGTTGCTTTTGCAACGACCCTGATGTGTTCGCAAGAAAACTGTACGTAGCGCAGTTCAGATTTGCAAGGACGGTGATCCGTGTGCAAGCAAAAAGATTGCGGCGAGCACCCTGCGGTTATTGCCAGCCGCTGCGTTGGGAAGAACTATGTTGTTTGGAGCTCCTGGAGCGGTTGGATCGAAAACACAAACATAGACTATGGACTTGCGTGATTTTTTCACAAAAACCGCCAAGTTCCAAACATGGACGAGCCAAACAACACCACAACAGGAGAAACCGGTGTCTAGTTTACCAACGCGTTGTATCAAACTAAAACAAAATAAGACGTCCACCTGAAACGTTTTTCGCACTTGTCTGAATATGTTTTGAGGGGATCTTACTTATTGTGTTTCACCAAAACATTTTTGCTCAACGTGGATTTCTAATTTTGTAAAGTTTTTTAAGTTTCCCCCCCTCCCACAACACGCTGGGATCCAAGCGGCCAATGTCAACTTGGTATTTTATTTTGGCGTTCGGCTTCGTTTCATTCTTGCTGTTGCTTTACCAGAACTGGCCTGCTTTATTCCTCTCGGTAGTGCAACCACTTCCCAATGCCAGCATTCGAACTACTTGGTCTACTTGACAAATATTGTCAAATTGACATCTTTCCCTAAGGGGGCTTGTCATGCCATCAGGTATGCTTCAATGTTTGGATAAATTCGTCCAACCAAACAACTTGGCTTTGACCTATGGTTATACATCTCGATATTTTATACCAACTTGTATAAAACTAAAACAGAATAAGAAGTCCACCTGGAACGCCGCGTTTTTAACATGTACTTGGCTCATCCTGTTGCAATAAAAAATGTACAATCCACGACATTTTCCCAGCACACGCGTTCGTGGGTTCTGCCATTTGTTTCAATGTGTTTCCACGTTGTTTCCAACCACCAAATTTGCGTAACGTGGGCACCAACCCCAGCGAAAATCAATGACATGTGACATATACCTGCAGAGAGGGACGGTGACACATCGCTTGAAAACGTCCAGCCGTCCACGGGTTTTTAGCCGTTAGACTTCGGATACTATGGACGCATCTTCTTCCAAGAGTCGTGTGCTGCCTTTAGATACACCATTCCATACCAGGGCCTCCCAATGGATGAAAAAATGTGACACTACATTGGGTGAAAAAGATCGCCTTGTTGAACGTCAATCAGTTGGGGTCCGGATTACAAGCCATAAAAAGGGAAACGGCGCAACATATAACAGAACGGGATGCAATTGGTTTATTGTACGGCAAAGAACACGACATTCGCGAATTGCCTCAGGCTAGCAGCAGCGCAATACGATAGGACAACTGTTTCAGCACATCGCGACATGCAGCATGCAACAATCTTGGCCTGTGCCATACACCAGTCATGGGCGGTTCTCTGAACAGTATGTGCATATGCTATCCCTATTTGATTTTTATCCCATTTCGGGCGGCGCCCCAGCAAGTATAATCCACGAGGGTCTAGGCAATGTTTGTTGGCATGGTGTCTCGGGTGGTAGAAAATGATCCCGCAGTTACACAACAAAATTTTGGACACATTGCGTTCATTGAGTAATGACATGGAAACAAACAATGTGTTGAGTGCAACTGCTGCATCCCAACCGAACAAACCAAACCCAAACCAAGAATTCAATAGTTTGATGTTTTTCCAACTGTTTTACGTACCGTATAATGAACAACATTTTCTTCACAGTCAAGCGCAACGAACAGCAAATTTTTTGAAGTTCAACATGCAAAATCCTTCATTGCAAGCGCGTATGTTTGCCAGATTCGATATTGAATATCAAAAAACCACTTGATTGATCACCATGTGCAGTTCACAAAAATGTTGCGTTCTGAATGGAAGTGCCAGAGCGGCAATCAAAGCGAGAATTTAAGATGTGGAAACTACATGTTTTGTTGCTACAACAAAAATCGAAATATCGAAACCATATAAAAAGCTTGGATTTCCAAAATCATTCCTTTCCTTTCAGAAAAGTGAAGAAAAAACTATAATTATTCCACTTGGTCACGTTCCCTCCTGGCTGGAAGTTGTGAAACACATTGTTAGGGTAAAATTTTGAACGTTTTTTGGGTAACAGTTTTGCATGGATTCCGGACAAACTGTTTTCAACATTGAGTTTGTCAAGGCCACGCCATCTGGTCAATTTCTGGGAAGCAAGCCGGGTATAACGAATTCGTATTCGTTTGTTTTCAGAGGTGTGGTTGTTGCTGGATCGTGTGTTATCTTGTTTTGTCAATTTTTTTTTGTTTTGCTATTGAAGATGTTGGTGGGTTGTGTTGCTACCACACTTTCGGGCCTGGAGTGACGATGGGTGCTTCCCTCATTGATGATTGGAGTTGCATGCTCTTCTTCCTTGTTCCATTTTTTTGCCCAACAGCGTCCCTTTGCCCCCCAGGGCTCCGATTTAGCCCTTCAAAGTGACAGTTTGCGACCCGTTGCCGATGGATAGTTACCGCATGACCATGAATCCGGTTGTAAGGCGCGACGTCCAATTTATGGCGACGACAACGAAAAAAACGAACCACAACTCGACAGCGCCTGTTTGGCGTAAACACTTGTACTGGGGCACGTTGCAGTGCGGAGATTCCACCTTTTGCGCATGGTCCGGTGTCCACAGCATTTTATCTTTTCAGATTCAAGAGCTTCAAACCGTGCTGAAACACATGCATTGTCTGAAAACCGGGGGACCTTGATGGCATCGCGGTTGAAATTCAGAAGTGTGGAAACGCTTCATTGCCTTCTTGCGCGCTAGAAATTTGTAGCAACATGTTGGATAGCGGTATTTTTTCGGAATTTTGGCAGCGATTTCTTTCTAAGATGATAGCGAAGGCAAGCGATACCTCAGACCCGAAAAACTGGAGATCAATCGCGAACATGATCAACATTCTTCTGGATGGAGAGCAAAGCATGGACCAAGCAAACTTGAGGCCACGGACTGATATTGAGGACGCGTTTGCAATATTTGGATCCATGCGTGGAAGGAGTTTGGAGTGGAACTCTATTGTATGTTTCGCACGTTTGGATTTGACGAAAAGTTTTGACCACATTACATTGTTCCACACTTTGTTGAGTCACGGTGTGCCGACGTTGTATTGTAGGTTGTTATAGTCATGTTCACGAAACCAACAAGGAACACTTCATCATCGGACTTTGGACGTGGCGTGAAACAAGATGACGTAATAGGCCGCGTTCTTGTCAATGCTGTGCTGGAGGCGGCAATGCGCAAATGGAAATGCAAATTGTCACAACACGGTGTTTAAATTGGAGCCAACGAAAGGCTCACGAACATTTGATTTGCCGATGATTTGACGTTAAATGCTCCGACCACGGGTGATTTGATCCAAATGATTGAGATGTTGGTGGCGGAACTTGGCGAAGTGAAATTACAACATTATCTCCTGCACGAATTTCAGTCTCAGCGGGTGTATGTACCGGGACCTAGCTTGCAACCGGAACATGCAAATTTTTGTAACACAAGCAGGAGGATGAAACCAACCAAACAGAACAAAAAAAATCGTCCCCACAATTGAATGCGTCACACACAAGAAAAAACTATTGACAACAACGATGTTGGAAACATTTTTGCATGTGGAAATTGGAAATGACTGCTTTGGACACTACTTACCACGTGCATGCTGCTTCAAGAGCATTTTTCGCGAACAAGCAAATCCTTTGTGACCAGAATGTTCGTCTTGCAGCCCGNGACTGCTTTGGACACTACTTACCACGTGCATGCTGCTTCAAGAGCATTTTTCGCGAACAAGCAAATCCTTTGTGACCAGAATGTTCGTCTTGCAGCCCGTCTTCAATATTTTGATAGGGTGATTACTCCTGTTGCTCTTTTTGGTGCTGGGNCAAATCCTTTGTGACCAGAATGTTCGTCTTGCAGCCCGTCTTCAATATTTTGATAGGGTGATTACTCCTGTTGCTCTTTTTGGTGCTGGGCATCGCACCTTGTATTCAAACGATTTGAAA
>BGPT01000849.1:206577-222432 GCA_003297045.1 Symbiodinium sp. clade C Y103 | reverse complement strand
GTTAGGAAATTGGATGTTGCTCGCTTTGGATGAAGATCTTTGGACGCAGCTGGCTGATGATTTTGTGTCATTCTGTTCGCCGACTAGACACGCACTTCTCCTCTCTTGACTTTTTCTCCGTTCGTCTCACCTTGCCTGCGCCCAAATTGGGCTGCCTACGGACATGCAGGCGCAAAGTCAAAGTCAAAGTCAAGCCAACAAAATGGTCTCTAGGTGGCGTCCGGCAAATTTGCTCCAGAGACGAAATGCGGAGTCCAAATCTTGCGTTGGCAAACAACTGGCAAATTGATCACTTAAGCAGATGTCTGCATCTGGCACGAAATTGGACAAGGTTCCCTCAGATGTTTTACCATAAAACCTGTTACGCATCAAAAGTTGAGCACGACAAGCATCATTAAACGTACAGATCAAAGGTGAGTGATCTGCAAGGTTGGTCCTGTCACCTATCTGGAACGATGAAAAGGAAGCCATCACGAGCGCATTTGCGAAAACATGGTCAATGGTGGATCCAACTTTACTTCTAAAACAGGTGAACTTATCCTGTTGCTAAGTCATTGAAGATAGATTGGTGAAATCGAGTTGAGGCACTTTTTCGAAAAAAATGGATTCATTGATTTGGAGATTTAGGTCACCACCCCAGAGAGCAGGCAAGCCTCTGACGGTGATATCAGCACAAACATCTTGCAGCAAGGTGTGCGTTTGGTCTTTATATTCCTGACGATCTCTTGAGCCTGCGACACCATTTCCACTGTAAATAAGGAACTGGGAGGCGCTAGTACCAAGGAAAACAGAAATGGCGTGCAACCTACCATTCTGGTAGTGCTGGGAACACGGAGAGTCACTAGGCCATGACAAAGGAGCCACATGCCAAAAAGGTTTATCTTTAATTAGAAAGCCGACCCCAGCGTTTTTGCCCTGCACAGGTGCACAACCAAGAGAACCGATTGCGGTAGCTCGGTTTTTTCCCATGACTCCGTCAGGATTGAGGAAAGCGATGCGCAATTGTTTATGTTGACCTATGTTACATTGGAAGCTCGAACATTACCATTCAAGGAATGCATAATGCGGTTATGGTTGCCGAAAAAATCCCCGAAACAGCTATGAGTAATGCAACTAATCACATGCGAATTCATGTGCCTAAAGCAGAAGAATTCGAGGCGGCACACGAGCTCCTTTTTAAGGAGTTCGGGCAGAATGCATAACAACTGTCTTGTGGCTGATGCGGGACTTGCACTGTGAAACTGCGACGGGTGCACTGAGCACACATACGGGCAAGGGATGCAACCTCCTTCAGGAGAAAAATGCACCAAAGTTGACACGGACTGCTAAACAGAAAGTCAACCGAGCCTGCACCATGTTGCTCAAGATGCTGGTGAAACAGCACCTCCTGTTTCAAGGATCAGATTGCCTTTGATTCTTGGGTGGCGGTGTTTGCCCTGTGTGGCCTGGGCTTTCACGTTTCGTGACACCAGCTTGTTGTTTTTGCCTGCGGTCATCATGGGCCAAATAGCTTCTGGTGCGTGCAGCCTGGCTGCTTTGGGCAGCCATGTTTTTCGCAGCAGCGTTCATGGCTTGGATTTTCACTGGAAGTTTGCGACCGAGGTGGTCTTGCCNAGCCTGGCTGCTTTGGGCAGCCATGTTTTTCGCAGCAGCGTTCATGGCTTGGATTTTCACTGGAAGTTTGCGACCGAGGTGGTCTTGCCAATGTAGCTCGTCGATGGAACCTTTCTTTGAGTACAAAAAGACTGCATTGTTCTCCCCGAAATATTCAACTTCCTGAATCTCCCAACCGAGCGGCGACAACATGGAATGAAGGCCTGAGAATCCGACAGAGGACGGGATGTTGCTGGCTTTGAATCTGCCCCACTAGTACTTGTCTCCTAATTTGTTCTCCTGACAGAACTTCTCGAGAGCCGCCGCGCGTGCGAATCTAAGGCCGTAGCGAGGTCCTTGTCCAGTTCTTTTGAGCGCAAGACCGACAGAGTGATAAGTATCACGCAGCTTAATCGCCTCCTCATGTGGACAGCCTTCCGATAGCCAANGACCGACAGAGTGATAAGTATCACGCAGCTTAATCGCCTCCTCATGTGGACAGCCTTCCGATAGCCAATGCAAATGGTATTGGTCAGCTTTTGGTTCCGATGTATGCAATTTGAAGTACACATGGTTATCACCGGAGGCCTCGAGCAAAGTACTTACGACCGTATCCTGTATCATTGCTGTGGCTGTGCCATCCGAGCGCATGTTGAGGTCAAGGAAAAAGGTTTCATTGACATATTTGCTGAGCGTATTTGCGACTGTGCGGTTAGTGAGCTCATCATTGGAAAGGCCTGCTGCTGTGTCATCTTTGATGACCACCTTGAGCATCGTGCGGGGAGCTGTAACACAAGGACCACTGACGGCCAATTGCACCGGATCTCCAAACCCCAACTGAGTGAAATATTTAGATACTTCACTGTTCTCAAATCTGCCATCGTTGTCTCGAATGCGAAGTCCACAACGAATTGGCACGGTTGAATAAGGAACTCCAAGGTCTTTGGCAGGCTGTGATGTGACAATGGCAGTCGGGCTTGTGGTACATTTGACACGATTGAGAACTGCAATCAACTGATCTTTGTGCAAGTAGGAGACTCCACCAGCACTGGTTAATTCCCCTGGGGCGCACACTCGAGCCTCCCACTCGTCCGCCAACAACATGGGTGTGGCGATGTTCCACGCAGCCGCTGGCAATGCGTCTCTAATGCGTTCCTTGTAAACCTTATCTGCTTGTTTGGTGTCTTGCTGTTGCACCATGTTGAACATCTCAGTCAAATGGAAATGATCCGTGGATGCTTGGGCAAACGGGTTTCATGTAAATTTTCATCTACGGTTTCATGTAAGGTTTCGGTTAAATATTTTTTTAAAGGTTTCATCTTCAGTTTCATCTGCGGTTTCATGTAAGATTTTATTTAAGCTTTCAAGCGGTGATTCATTTAAGGTTTCATATGGTTTTCTCTAGGGTTTCATTTATGATAGAGACAGCAGATAATAAAGCAGAAAAAAAGAACAAAGGAACGTAAAGTAAAGAAAGGAAGCAGAGAAGCAAAGGGGCAGGAAGAAGCAGAGCAGCAAAAACGCATGATTGCAAAAAAAAGTAGAAAGGCACAGAAGCAGAAAAGAAGAAAAGCAGGGAAGGAGGAAAAGCAAAAAGCGGAAAAGCAGAGAAGCAGAAAAAAGAGAAGGAAGAAAAGCAGAGAAGCAGGAAACACGGAAAAGCAGGAAAAGCGGGCTCGGCCACGTAGTTCAGGAGGGCCTGTCCTTCCCGGCGGTTGGTGCCGTAGAATGCACCTTAACATGCTCTCGGCATATCAACTTGATCAGAGGATCATATCAAAACCGTCCTTGTCCTCCATGGCGTTGTCCACCAGGCGTTCGATCTGGCGCCAAGCAATGCCTGACAAGCTGGTCATGAGGTTCACGCAAGTTTCCTTGTCTGGCTTCTGGAATTCCCATTTCCGCTTGTATGCCACTATTCGTGTCCTCCCTTCTCTGTAGTCGTCCGGTTTGTTGGAAATGATCGGGATGTAGGTCTCGTTAACAAGGTCCATCCGCTAAGCCAGCACAGCCCAAACAGCTCCAAGCAACAGCACAGAGATCTCGACAGCGAAGTAATGGTGGGTGTGGCATGGGGCTCGGTGTTGCCAAAGTTGACATTGAAGTAATGGTAGAAGAGCTCGGGTAGGGAAGCAGGCAGGCTCCGCCACCAATGTTGCTCAGGATGTGGTAAAACTGATCGGGGATTGCGACACGAAGTGCAACACAATGATGCAAGCAGCCCTCTTCCAGGGCAGGGACTGCAAAGTCGGGGGCTGCCAATGGCCTCGAACCCTGGGGAGGTTCCCAGCCCTGAAGTAAAAGGGGCTGCAGACCCAAAATGCGGATAGAGGCATGCATTGTTGCATGCTCATGCCAATTGAGCGGCACTCAACTCACAGAACCTTTCTAGCCGAAGTCATTGCACTTGCCTTTGCCCTTGTCATCCTTCTTACCTTTTCGGGTTCCACCACTCTGCATGGGTTGACAGTCGTTGTGCAAAAACGCTTTAATGCTTGAAATTTCCAACGGCTCATCACATGCCTTTCCCCACGTGTCTGATTATCCTAAATTTCTTACCACATGTTGCTCACATTACTCATTTTTCCAGGGGTGGAACAATAATTTACCAAAAAAAAAAAAAAAACGACCCTAACTTTCAACAACGCCATTCGCTCGAGCAAAGAGGCACGGATTCTCATTGGTCTAAATTTTTTGTTTTTGTAGGTTGCAGGTGATACTCATCGCTTTTTGCATTTTTCATCCCCACCCATGTCCGTAAATGACCGTGGTCATATTTGGGATTCGAACGGGCGAAAAGGTTGCAGCGATGTACTTGGACGCCGATGGGAAAATATCCTACCGCACTGCGGGATTTTTGTTTCCAATGACGACGCAATTCTGCCGCAACAAGCAAGTCATGCGGGGTAGTGGAAACGTATTTGGACCCCAATGAGAGGATTACCTCTACTCCAATGCTAGAGTTTCATATGCCCTAGCGAATGAGGATTTTGGCGCCTTAACCCTGCAAAGTAGTGCTGTCACAGGCAATGCGTACGATTTTTTGCCTGCAAAGTTTGCGTGCTTTCTGGCTGAAATGTTTCGCTGTGAGAACGACATCCGAAAATTCAAATGTACAGACCTTTCCCATCATTCAACCCTGTTTTGCCAAAATACGTTTTTAACAAGAATAAATATATGCGAAGGTGAAAAGCCTGAGCCTGGAAACGTTCAAATAAGGAACCCCAGTTTTGTGGCACACCGTTTTTGATTTGTCACACGAAGACTCTCGCAAGGGGACACCTGGTGAGGTACGTTGTCTACTCGGGGAACAATGATTGATGAAGCAATCAACCAGGACGGAATGGGCCACCGTGGTTTGCAACCTTTGCCCTCGTTGATTCTTTCATGGTGTTGAATATGATCTTCTATTCGACGCATTGCTGGATCAGGGCGTTTGTATGCCGCATGGTCGACCTTTGCAAATATTTTATCAGGACGGCGGCGTTCTCCGTGACGGGACAAGTTTGTACCATTATGGCGTCGATCTCGGTGCACACGAATGGCTTGCAAACATCCGCTATACCGCTATACCATATGCTGGTGCTCTATTACTTCTTGCCGTGTTTTGTGGAGAGTTGGTGGTCATGGTTGGGGCCTTGACTGTGTAGCTGCCAACTACGGGATCGCAATTGAGCGCAAGCAATCAAGAATAGCTACGTCTCACATGCGTGTGGTTCAGAAGCTGGGAGTCTCCTCTGCAGAGGTCTTTGGTGGCAGAGCCATGCCGCACAAATATTTGGGCAGGTTGTTGCTGGGTAATCTGACGGAAAAATCCGACACTGACCCAACGTATCGCTACCAGGTGGTAGGGGCAAAATTTCACAACCACATGACAAATAGATTTTTTTCCTCACAGTACCGCTACAACATTTCGATGCGATGGTTCCTGCCAAAAAATGATTTGATTGATTTGGTTTTGTTGCCATCGACCGCATCACAAGTTCGCAGATTCAATGTGGTCCATAGTCGCGTGCTTCGTGCAATTGTTGGTGGGGCAGCGGGGGGGTTTACAGGAGAAACGGTTTCCTAGAATTTCCTCACCCAAACATGGTCACACTACTTTTTCAAGCGGAACTCCCGATTTTGCGGCAGTTTCGGTCCCAGTTGTTCCGGATTCACATCACCTTACGATGCTTTCAAAAACTAGGGCAGCAATTTTAATTCCATGCCTTTCCGCGCCCATGGACGTCGACACCAAATATGAAGTCATTAAATGTTATACATTTCTGTTCTGGAATATTGATGGCGAACCCTTTTTGGCTTCATCATGCCCGCCCAAATATGATATCGAGCTCTTTTGGACGCACAATTTCTATTGTTGTCGACAACAAAATCCGGCTGCGCGTTATTTTTTTCTTTTATATGGAGGGTAGTCATTGACTCGGACGGGCGAAGGAAAGACGTTCTGACTTTGACTTTGCGCGTGCATGTCCAAAGGCACCCGGTTGAGGCCGCAGGCATGGTGAAAATGATGGTGAAACAAACTCCAACGGACTGGGGGTGCAACCGTCTTGGCGCGCTAACATTACTAGTACTAAAGTCATCATTCAGTTGCGCCCACAAGAATTCATCCGAAACAAACTCCCTCCAGTTACCAACTCGGCGACACCTTGTGTACGCAACCTATTTGTTTCCCCAGTTGCGGCGGGAAATCCAGGAATGCGCGTAGCGTCCACGTTCCGAGGAGGAACGCGTGGCACCCATCCGTTAGCAGGTAAATTTGCAACACACGCTGTTGATTTCCGGTGTTGTTTGACACTTTCTTTTCCCCAAGGTTTGACACCATGTTGTCATGATAGTGGCACAACGTTTACATTCCAATGACAAGGAAACTCATGCTAAGAGGCCGTCTTATCAACAAAGCCCCAGGCACCTCAATCATCATGCAAACTAAATTACAAAAAATCGCCCTTTTTTTCCCAACAATTCAGTTGCAGCGTGGAAACACTGGGGGCCTAGCGCTGTCCTGCCGGGACTCATAGTGCAGAAACAAAAAAGGACTCGAGGACCAGCATGAAAAACACCCTCTTACCCACCCACTTCTTACCACAAAATGTTCCTCAGATATCCCCGGCAACCAAACACCCACAAGCATCCCAGAACCAAATACACAACCATAGGAAATGTGCGATTAGTGAAAGCAGGGGTGGCCAGGAGTCATGGACGGACCACATTCAGGTTACAGAAGTTATGCCAATATATTGCAGGATGCCCCGAACCAAACCTAGCAACTGTAAAGATCACCCGGTCAAAAAATTGGAGCTGAACCGCGGGCTCGACTCTTTCGATCGCAGGAGTTGTTCTGTTTGCGATTTTTTTAAGCGATTGTCTTGATGATTTGTGTCCAACGTTGTCCCTCCACCCAGGCAAAGGAAAGTAGTAAAAAAAACACATGGGAACGAATGATGGTGACGGCAATGTTGACGATGAGATGAACACGACAATGACAACGATGACAACAACGCTCTTAAAGAAAGCGACGGTCAACAAGGTCGACCCAAAAAAAAAAATCCCCAAACCACAGACCATGCGGGGATTGAACCCACGCTTGCCACGAACAGGGGACAAGTCTGAAGGTTTCCAAGAATCGAACGACCCTGATCCCTTCAACTGCCTTGCTAAAAAAAAAAAATGTCCGCTATAACGCACGCTAATTTCCGTGAATTTGGGTTTGGCGCTAATACGTCTATGTCTGGTCAAAGCACGCCGATGATCAAAAAAAACCCTTTTGCGCGACGAAATGGGTGTAGCACCAGGTCTTCTCGAACTGCACACGTGTTGCAACGGAAGTATCCGTATATTTTTTTGTGGGTTGGCGTCGGCACTGTGGATGGCTCGTTTGCAAGTGCCGGGATAATGGGCGTGTTGCCACTATTGTTGCATGGAAGCTACTTGTTCTCGAGGTACGTGTTCCAAGGTTACGACGTGTTGCACTTCACCTGTGGTTGACACTGTGCTTGGCTACTGTGCAGGTGCGAGTACTGCATCCAGGCCACTTGTTTCTGACGTAGGCGCGGCCATGTCATGCGTTTGCCAACTCACAGTTGGCACATCGCAATGGCATTCCTGGATGCATGCATGGTGACAATTGAATGCATAGAGTGTTGGTGGATGCGGTACGACTGCTGCACCACGAATGTAGGTTTTAAAAAAAATCCCTTGAATCGTGCATGAAAAACATCGATTTTTCGGTCAACGGACGTCCGTGATCGGAGAGAATGGATAGCTTGGGCCCCCCGATGATTTTAATGGTCCTCCACTCTATGTTTTCGACCCTTCCGCTTAGAGATGGCCATGTTGCATGTTGTCCACCAACCTTTTTACCACAATGCCGAAATAAACGTCATCAAGTACCTGCAGTGAAAGAATGCGTCCAGTTATATTTCGTGAACGCCGGGGCAACACCGTTGTCATTCAGAACAGCCATCCAATCCAACCGTTACTTTTATTGGGACCGGATATTTTGTTTTTTTGAATTCCATGTTAACGATGCCATCCAGGCATGGATGGTCCATCCAACTATTGGTCGCACTACACTGGACCACTCAAACCGCGCCAGTTCGTGTCCAATCGTTTTCTTTAAAACGGTCGTGCCGCATGCGGTTCAGAATCTGAAGGCCATGCAGCTAAACCCAACGACCCAACAACCATCTTCAATCATTTCGCATGCCAGTGCCACGTGTCTAACAATTCCATATCATCATTTACTACCCAACTTGGCATGAAAATCGTTTCCCAGCACCGGAGTTACACCTTCAGAGACGCACGTATGCAACAGCAATCCCAACGGTATATATATTTCAGCCAGCATGATGTCATCATCCCAAGCGTTGGGAAATCAGCACGGCAAACAATGGAAGTGAAGTTTCAGGGACGAATTTGAAATTAAAGATTGAATCTGCCCTAAATAGGGAAAAAGGTAATGTTCAAAAAAGATGGAGAAAATTGAAATAATAGCTGCCGTGGACAAAGGTGTGTGCTGAATCCAAATTACTTCCATTCCGCCTTTCGATCGGGACCGGTTTTGTAAAGTGTTGCCGCCACAGTGTTGGGCAAACTTGTTTCTGCCATAGTAATTCGGGTAGCCTTGTTCCATACACAGAAAACACGCGACCGTAAACAATGCAGGCACAACACCCGAACAAATTCGTGACACTTCGTGGTTTATTTTTGTATGGTATCGGTTTTGGCGTTTGCCACAAATAGTTTTTTTGCGGATTTTCAATCAACAATGTTGTCTGGGACATACTTCCACTCAGAATCAATGTGCAGGTTCGTTGTAATTCTTTTGGTTTCAAAAAGTTCAATCGTTTGCGCCACTTATTTGTTTTTCCCGAAAGCTCCTGCGAAGGGTTTTTCCCAAAGAACAGCTACCAAGTTCATCTACCTCACGTCTCCTACCTCATTTACATCTCCCACATCATCTACATGTTTTAACTCTTTTGGCTTCAAAAAGTTCAATCCTTTGTGCCACTTATTTGTTTTTCCCGAAAGCTCCTGCGAAGGGTTTTTCCCGAAGAACAGCTACCAAATTCATCTACATCACATCTCTTACTTTATTTACATCTCCCACCTCATCTACATCAATTTCATCTACATCACATACATCTCATGCAAATCCTTTACATCCTTTACATCATCAGCAACATCATCTCATCTACATCTACATCACATACATTTCTTACAGATCTACATCAACTTCCTCTACGTCAAATACAACTCACACAAATCACGTACATCATCTACAACATCATCTCATCTACATGTACATCACATACATCCCCTACAAATCATTTACATCATCTACACAATCAACATCATCTACATCATCTATTCAGGAGTTAATGCTCGGGAGTTAATGCACAGGAGTTAATACTCAGGAGTAACATTCAAAATTTCATTTCAGGAGTAAGTAAATTAATCCGGAGTTAACACTCAGGAATTAATACTCGGGAATTCATACTCAGGAGCTGACACTCAGGAGTGAAACTCGCACCAAAAAGTCCTACTTCTCAAGTTCTTCTAAATTCTCTCTTAAAGCCCAGGGCAGCCAAATACCGGATTGCGAAACGCAACCCTTTCGCAAGAAATGAGGTTCGATGCGCAAAAAACTGAAGTAAAATTGCGCTTTGAAATTGTCCCGGGCAACCTTTTTGCACGAAATGAAGTTCGATGCGCAAGAACTGAAGTAAAATTTCGATTTTCATTTCACCGCGGCAACCCTTTCGCACGAAATGAGGTTCAATGTGCACAAACGGAGGTAAAATGCGATGGCAATCGCCTCACTTGCGCCCCCAAATTTTTCTCACTTGCGCCCCCTACTCACTTGCGCCCCCGAAGCCTCACTTGCGCCCCCAAAGCTTGCTCACTTGCGCCCCTCACTAACACGAATTCCTCACACTGTTGCCACAAAACACATCCGGAACCTCACTTGTGATCCCTAGCATTTTTTCTCACTTGCGCCCCCAAGGCATCATACTTACCATTTTAACCTCCAATGCCACCCAAACACTCTTACTCACTTGCGCCCCCAAGACAACACATGTACCATTTTAACCACCACTGCCACCTTGGGGGGCAGGTGGGGGGTTGGGGGAGAGGAANGTAGTAGTAGTAGTAGTAGTAGTAGTAGTAGTAGTAGTAGTAGTAGTAGTAGTAGTAATAGTAGTAGTAGTAGTAGTAGTAGTAGTAGTAGTACTAGTAGTAGTAGTAGTAGTAGTAGTAGTAGGAGTAGTAGTAGTAGTTGTTGTTGTTGTTGTAAGAGTAGGAGTAGAATTAGAAGTAGGAGTAGGAGTAGTAGACGTCCCAACACATGCACCATATATATGATATATATATATATATATGTATATATATACATGCACGGCAGCCATAATCAGATTTATGTCAATGTATCAATATATAGCATTAGACCCCCCGCCAACACTGCAGGTCAGTGCGTGCGTAATCGTGAATGTCGTCATCGTCCTGCTCTTCATCATTGTCATCACCGTCAGCAGTAAAAGTAGAAGTGCTAGTAGGAGTAGTTGAAGTACTAGACAAGTAGAAGTAAAAAACAAGAACAAGTAGAAGTGGTTGACATACTAGAAGTACTAGAAGTAGTGGGAATAGTGAAGTAGTAGTAGTAGTAGTACGAGTAGTAGTACGAATAGTAGTACGAGTAGTAGTACGAGTAGTAGTCGTAGTAGTCGTAGTAATCGTAATCGTATAGTCGTAGTCGTAGTCGTAGTCGTAATCATAATCGTAATTGTAGTCGTAGTCGTAGTCGTAGTAGTAGTAGTCGTCGTAGTAGTAGTAGTGGTGGTAGTAGTAGTAGTAATAGTAGTAGTAGTAGTAATAGTAGTAGTAGTAGTAGTAGTACTAGTAGTACTAGTAGTACTAGTAGTACTAGTAGTAGTACTAGTAGTAGTACTAGTAGTAGTACTAGTAGTAGTACTAGTAGTAGTACTAGTAGTAGTACTAGTAGTAGTACTAGTAGTAGTACTAGTAGTAGTACTAGTAGTAGTACTAGTAGTAGTACTACTAGTAGTACTAGTAGTAGTACTAGTACTAGTAGTACTAGTACTAGTAGTACTAGTACTAGTAGTACTAGTAGTAGTAGTACTAGTAGTAGTAGTACTAGTACTAGTAGTACTAGTAGTAGTAATACTAGTACTAGTACTAGTAGTAGTAGTATTAGTAGTAGTAGTAGTAGTACTAGTACTAGTACTAGTAGTAGTAGTATTAGTAGTAGTAGTAGTAGTAGTAGTAGTAGTAGTGGTAGTAGTAGTAGTAGTAGTGGTAGTGGTAGTAATGCAGGTAAGAGTGGAAGATGTATGGGGGCACAAGCGAGAGAAAATTGGGGGCACAAGCGAGAAAATTTTGGGGGCACAAGCGAGGTGCCGCNAGTAATGCAGGTAAGAGTGGAAGATGTATGGGGGCACAAGCGAGAGAAAATTGGGGGCACAAGCGAGAAAATTTTGGGGGCACAAGCGAGGTGCCGCCCGATTTTGAACGCTTGACTTCTGTCCCGGCTGGTCTGCGGAACCCTCTGCAGTTCGTGCATGTCGAACGCACAAAAAGTGCCAAAATTGAGGTAAAATTGCGATTTTGAAATCGCAGATGCAACCCTTTCGCACGAAATGAGGGTCGAAGTGCAAAAATTGAGGTCAAATTGCGATTTTGCAATCTCAGATGCAATCTTTTCGGGCAAAATAATTGTCGAAGTGCAAAAATTGCGGTAAATTTGCGATTCTGTGTGAAAGTCTCTGTGTGTAAAGAACTCTTTGTGTAAAGAGTTCCTTGTGTAAACCTGTGTGTGGGTGTGTAAAAGCCCTTCGGTGTAAAAATTTTTGTGTGTAAACGCGTCTTTCTATAAAAATTCATTTGTGTAAAATTTTCTGTGCGTAAAAGTTTCTGCGTGCAAAGCCTAGCGGCAATCCTGTTTTTCAAGTTCTGCGTGTAATGATATCTCTGCCCAAACGCGTCTGTGTGTAAAAATTGTTTTGTGTCACGGTTTTTTTCGTGTAAAAGCTTCTGTGTGTGAACGTGTCTTGGTGAGGTCTCTGTGTGAACGTGTATGCGTGTAAACACTCTTCTGTGTAAAAGTTCGTGTGTGTAAACGCGTCTGGGTAAAAAAAATCTCTGTAAAAACTTCTGTGTGTAAAGAGTCCTCGGTTCAAAAGTGTATGTGTGTAAACGTTAAAGTTCTTGTGTGTAAACGCGTCTTGGTGTCGAAACTCTTCCGTGTAAAAGTTTCTATGCATAATTTTTTTGTGCGCAGAGGCTTCTCTGTGTGCACGCGTCTGTGTGTAAACGCTCTTCTGTGGAAAAGTTCGTAAGCTCTTCTGTGTAAAAGTTTCTGTGTGTAGAAACTTCTGTGTGTGAATAGGTCTCCGTGTAAACGTGTCTGTGCGTCAAAGTTTTTCTGTGTAAAAGCTCCTGTGTGGAAACGCGTCCCGGTGTCAAAACTGCTGCGTGAGGAAATCACTGTGTATACGTGTCTGTGTAAACGCTCTTCTGTGTGAAAGTTTTTGTGTGTAAAAGTTTTTGTGCGTAAAGAGTTCCCTGTGAAAACGCGTCTGTGTGCGAACGCCCTTTTGTGTCAAATTTCCTTTGTGTAAACGTGTCTTGGTGTAATTTTTTCTGTGTAAAAGCTTCTGTGTGTAAAGACTTCTCTGTTTAGACAGGTTTGTGCGTAATTTTTTTCTGCTTAAAGTTTTTCTGTGTAACAGCTCCTGTGCGTAAAAGTTCCTGTGTGTAAACGCTCTTCTTGTAAGAACTTCTGTGTGTCAACGCGTCTTGGTGTAACAAACACTGCGTGTAAAAGTTTTTGCGTGGAAAGATTTCTCTGCGCAAACGGGTCTGTGTGTAGAAGTTGCTCTGCGTCACAGTTTTTTCGTGTAAAAGCTCGTGTGTAAACGCTGTTCTGTATAAAAGTTTGTGTGCATCAAGATGTCTGGGTATAGACGCTGTTCTGTGTAGAAGTTTCGGTGTGTGCAAAGTTCTCTGTGGAAACGTGTCTGTGTGTAAACCCCCTTCTGTGTAAAAGCTCCTGTTTGTAAACTTGGCATGACACGTTCATGCATGACTTTTCATCACAACATTTAGCATTCATTTTCATTCATTCATTCATTCTCATTCATCGTCATTCATCAACATCAATCATCTTACGTTTTCTTGCTATCTTCTTCCCTACTCTTTTCGTCTACTCCCTCCTGCTTTCCTTTCGGGCCACACTGTCGTCTAGTTTTTGAAGTAAACGCTGTGGTACTTGGAGCCAATCATTTCACCAGCCGCTACTTGTCGGAGTTGCGTGAAAGAAAATTGATACGCATGAAATGAACCATAGTTACGGCAACACCTTTGACGTGTGCTGTTGGCCCTCCAGCAGGTACGGATTGGCAATAAAGAGAAGAAGGCGTGGTAAGCGCAAAGCCCCGAACAAGATTAGAAATATGTTTCGCGCGGCGAACCGTTGGTTGAAATGGGTATTGTCTCGAGTCTCGAGACTTTCCTGCTCCACGCCGTATATTGGCTACACCAGACTGTGTGCTAAGGGGATGGAAGGACGCGGGACACGCGAAAAAAATTGCAAAGGCCAGTCATCCAACAAGATGTTTAACCTGGAGAAATCGCGAGGACAAATGGAGGGAAAGTCAAATCACCAAACGACACCAAACTGAAAACATCAAACACCAGCTTCGGCAAATCTCAACGCATCCATGGAAATTAAACGTTCACACGCCCTCGCGCAGCTCTCATGGCACTCTTTTTTCAACAAAGGTGCTTGCATTGTTGCACAACGCAAATTATCAATCCATTTCAAGAAACATTCCATTGTCATCTCAAGAGACCGGTCCAGCAAATCGTCTGACCTGTCTCCCTGCCGCAAGTATCACCCTACCACGCCCTTTCTCAGGGTGGGCAGGGTGGCTATCTGAAAACCTTTTCAGCCATATCTCCACGAAATGAAGGCTTCAACTGAATGATCCCAAGAGCGTTGAGATGAAGAAGTCCGACATCACAAGTGCACAGCAAAGAAAATGACACCAACTGAAATCGATCTTTTTGTGACATCACTGACAAGCAAACTGAAGTGAAGATTCCGTCAACGGGTTTCCACAAGAAACAGCTTTGAAATCACAACGCATGAAATGAAAGTCTTCCAAGTCAAATCCAAACATCTTGACCAGTCAGAAAATAGCCACCCAAAGCAACATGCAACCATTGAAAATGCCGAACCAGCCGAAGCACGATTGCACGCAGCCCTGTTGTTGTCATCGATAGTTTAACCCCAACTGCAAATGCGCCACGCTTGCCACCAACACTGTAACAAGCCAATTTCACACCACAAGTGTCCAAATGGTCCCCAACACACAGTACCGTATAGACTCACGGGCGCGCCCTATGAAGCCTACAAGATACTGTGTGCTAAGGGAATGGAAGGACGCGGGACACGCGAAAAAAATTGCAAAGGCCAGCCATCCAACAAGATGTTAACCTGGAGACATCGCGAGGACAAATGGAGGGAAAGTCAAATCACCAAACGACATCAAACTGAAAACATCAAACACCAGCTTCGGCAAATCTCAAAGCATCCATGGAAATCAAACGTTGAAATGCCTCGCGCAGCTCAGCTTGCATTGTTGCACAACGCAAATTATCAATCCATTTCAAGAAACATTCCATTGTCATCTCAAGAGACCGGTCCAGCAAATCGTCTGACCTGTCTCCCCTGCCGCAAGTATCACCCTACCACGCCCTTTCTCAGGGTGGGCAGGGTCGCTATCTGAAAACCTTTTCAGCCATATCTCCACGATGTGAAGGCTTCAACTGAAAATGAACCTAACATCATTGAAATGAAGAAGTCTGACATCACAAGCGCACAGCAAAGAAATATGACACTGAAATTGCACCAACTGAAATCGATCTGTTTGTAACATCACTTACAAGCAAACTGAAGTGAAGATTCCCCCAACGGGTTTCCACAAGAAACAGCTTTGAAATCTCTAGTCTAACCCCAACTGCAAATGCGCCACGCTTGCCACCAACACTGTACCAAGCCAATTGCACACCAAGGGTCCAAATGGTCCCACCCACCCACACAACACACAGCACCGTATAGAGTCACGGGCGCGCCTTATGAAGCCTATAGTGCACTGTGCCCTAAGAGGATGGAAGGAGGTGGGACACGCGAGAAAAATTGCAAAGGCCAGTCATCCAACAAGATGTTTAACCTAGAGAAATCGCGAAGACTTTTTTTGCTCGAAGGTAGCGCACGCTGGCTCACGGCCTGTGTCACTAAACAGGTAAACCGGAAGTTCGGAGAAACCATTGAAAAAAACTCTCCAAAGAAAATGGGAAATAAGCCAAAAACACAAGTCCGGCTCTCAGGTGATCTTCAAGACGTAATAGTTCGTAATCATCGCTCATTCCTCGGTAATCCGACTTTGGGCACGGGGGTCCAGAGACATCGATGGAAGGCGGCAAAACCGATCCATCACGTGATTCCTTCACGCAATTAACACCGTCTTTCGTGTAAGCTCAGCAATGATTCGCACCAAACGATGCGGGAAGAGCTCAGCAATAGGGCAAAGAGAGCTCATCGTTACATCAATGCTCAATTTCCACAAATTCAAAACAGCATCAATAAGACCCCTGTCACGCACTGGTCACGGATCACCCTCCCACATCATCTCAGATGTGCCACGGATTACTGCAGCAAATTTCGAAAATTTC
>BGPT01000849.1:199077-204077 GCA_003297045.1 Symbiodinium sp. clade C Y103 | reverse complement strand
TTCTTCTTCCTTCTTCTTCCTTCTGCCTTCTTCTTCCTTCTTCTTCTTCTTCCTTCTTCTTCCTTCTTCTTCCTTCTTCTTCCTTCTTCTTCGATCAAGCTTCACAATATCACATCTTCATAGCTTCACATCCTCAGATTTCTTCCTCTTCTCTTCCTCGTCTCTCCTCCTCTCTTCTTCTTCTCTTCTTCTTCTCTTCCTCCTCTTCCTCTTCTCTTCCTCTTCTTTTCCTCTTCGTCTCTTCCTCTTCCCTCTTCTCTTCCTCTTCTCTTCCTTTTTTCTTCCTCTTCTCTTCCTCTTCTCTTCTTCTTCTCTTCCTCTTCCCTCTTCTCTTTCCTCTTCTCTTCCTCTTCACTTCCTCTTCTCTTCCTCTTCTCTTCCTCTTCTCTTCTCTTCTCTTTCTCTTCTCTTCGTCTCCTTCGAAGCCCCCTTAAGGTGCCTTCGAAGGCTTCGAAGCCTCCTTAAGGTACGTTCGAATGCTTCGAAGGCGCCTTAAGGCACCTTCGAAGACTTACAAATCTTCAAATTCAATTCCTGAAGGTACCTTAAGGGGGCTTCGCGGAATAGTTCGAAGTCGGCTTAAGGTGGCTTCGAAGCCTTCCTTCGGCCGAGAAAAGCTTCGAAGCCCCCCTTAAGGCCCCTTCGAAGGCTTCGAAGCCCCCTTAACGTGCCTTCGAAGGCTTCGAAGGCACCTTAAGGGGGCTTCGAAGACTGCTCGACAGGCCTTCAAATTCAATTCCTCAACGTTGACCTTAAGGCACCTTCACGAAGGTCCACTCGGCGGCTACCTGGCAAGATAGTGGCGCTTGGTCTTTGCTAGAGAAATCGCGAGACGAATGAGGGAAAGTCAAATCGCCAAACGAAATCAAACTAAAAACATCAAACACCAGCTTCGGCAAATCTCAAAGCATCCATGGAAATCAAACGTTGACACGCCCTCGCGCAGCTCTCACTCTTTTTTAAACAAAGATGGTGATGTCCTGCGGCGTCTCTGCAGCGACCAGCACAACGTAAATTGTAAATCAATTTTAAGAAATAAAGACACCGGTCCAGAAAGCAGGCAGAAGAAGTGAGACAGGAGGAAAGCAAGCTGAAAGAACTGCTCATCTGCTGGTCTCGCCTTCTGTCAAGCCGAAGTACAGTGTGAAAACATTGCAGCTGCTGTGGTTTCTCTGGCAGGTTCTACCGGATCACTACCACTGGCGGCTGAGTGTGGCCTGCCGCTATCGCAAACCATTTGATTCCAAACTCGGTACCTCCCACTCCAACGAGTCCTGGTGATTCGGGACTTGGGAAGGAGCGGAAATTTCCTATATCGGTCCTTCAACCAACTGGAGCGCAGTCCCTATGGTTCCTTATCTACCTGGAATTCACACCCACGTCTGCTGCCAGGGAATAGGAATGATTCCTGCTATTACAAACACATCTTTGTTCAGGTTGATTGGCAGTGGGCATTGCGACTTGGTGGAGCTTCACAGGCTTCTGCTTCTGATCGCGCTTCAGAAGTGAGTCAGAGCCCCCAGTTCAGCTCATTCACGCAGTTCTACATGATTCAGATGTTTGCAGTTTGAATGAAATTGAACTCGGACTTCATTTCTTTGGTGGTGATGTTTTGTTCTGGAAACTTGCATATGGCATATGGCACTAATTCTGGCATTCAGGTTGCATGTGAAGAGTTTGGAGGAAGTTACATATTCGGAATCATGCTGGTTGGAACCTCTGGCCGATGGAAACTCAGGTCTTGGAAGTGATTGCCCGCTTTACTGCTTCTAAGAAGGCGTCTTCCTGGAAATCGATCCAGATTCACATTTCTTTTCCGTGTATACTGGTGGGTCCCCGTTGGACCTTGAGAAAAAAGATAAAAAACTTGCTCAAGACGCGTGCACGTTGTCAGGCATATGTACGTCGTAAGACTCTTGGAGATTCAGGCAAGGCCGTGAGCTATGCGATCAGCTTAAAATTGCAAAAATTGGTGGGCTTAAGGGGGGGCTTAAGGGGGACCTTAAGGGGGGGCTTAAGGGGGGGGCTTCAGGGGCGGCTTAAGGCTTCGCACGTTCGGAAAGGAAGGGACCCTTTGGAACCCCCTTAAGCCCTGCCTCAAGCTCCCCCTTCAAGCTCCCCTTCAATGAAGGGGGTGGACCCGCCCTCCAAAATTGACCCAATGTTGGTCAGACGCGAGACTAGAGGCTTCTCTTGAAAAGAATCAGATGCAGGAACATGGGGACTGTCATTCATGCTCCATGGGCCTTGTTGCATCCAATGTCAAACCATCGGTAGGGTTCTGTGCAAGTTGTTTGCGATGGATTGATCAACAGAATGATGTTTCTTAAGTTGTTCGTCATTTCTTGCAGTTTGCATTTGTGATGTCAACAGCTTGATTTCAAGATTTCAGGAAATGCACGGGATTTCAGTTGAGCCGTTCAGAGGAATTTGCGTGGTTCACATGTGGGGTTTTAGTGAACGTTTCTTAAGGGTTTGATGTACTCTCCGGTATTTAAAAGCGTTTCACTTCGGGCTTATGTAAGGTTTCATTGAAAGTTTCTTGAATGTTTTCTTTAAGGTGTCTTAGTAGTTGCTTTTATCCAAGGTTTCTGCAGGGTGCATTTAAGATTTCTTAACGTAAATATAGGGTCACGCTTGAAGTTTCTTTTAGTGTTTCTGAAAGGTTTCATGCAAGGTTTCGTTTCAAGATTTGATTTAGGTGTGTCTTTAAGCTTTCATTTCAGGTTTCTTCAGGGTCTTATGTAAGGTTCGGCTTTAGATTTCGTTTTAAACTTGTTTACGGTTTCATTGAAAGTTTCCTTAAGGTTCCATGTAAGGTTTTATGCAAGGTTTCATGTGAGGTTTCTGAAAGATTTCACGTAGGGCTTCCCTTTCTTTGAGGTTTCTCTAGGTTTCATTTAAAGTTTCTTTGGTGGTTTTTCCTAGGATCTTTTTGAAACGTTTTTGGTTTTCTGTAGGATACAAACAGGAAAGAGCAAAGAGAAAGAGCAAAGAGAAGGAAAGGAAGCAGAGAAGCGGAGGAACAGGAAGAAGCAGAGCAGCAAAACGTATGACTGCAGGCAAAGAAAAAGAAGTAGAAAGGCAAGCAGCAAAAGCAAAAAGGGAGGGAAAGGGAGCAGAAAAGAAAAAAAACGAGAAAAGCAGAGAAGCAGAAAGGCAGAGAAGCAGAGATGCAGGAAAAGCAGGAAAGACAAAACAAAAAACGAAAGCAGAGAAGCAGGAAAAGCAAGGACAAGCAAGGAAAAACAAGGCAAAGAAAGGCACAATGTGCCATTGCACAAATCAATGTTCAACTGCCCACACAGAGCCCGGCCTTCCCAAACCCGCAACTGGTCGAAATCGGAGCTCGTGGTTCCGAGGTGAGCAGCCCGGGTTCCAATGTTGGGAGCCTGCAATTCATCGATCGAACCTACTGCTGGGCGAGGAGACGGCTGTGAATTTTCAACATGGTTTTGGGTCGACAGCATCTCCACCATCTGTGCCTGGTCCATACATGGGATATTAAAGTGGGGACATTGTCTCGAATAGGGGGCAGTGTGTAAATCTGGTCAATCTGGCGCATGCATTAAACGTCCAGTTTGGCAGGTGCATGCCACGAAGGCCAGTTGCGCACATGAAACAACAACCACAACCACAACAACAACCACAACAACAACCACAACAACAACCAACAACCAACAACCGACAAACAGCAAACAGCAAACAGCAGGTAAACAATAAGCAATAAACAATCAGAATAAACAATAAACAATAGTAATGAACAATAAACAATACAACCGACGAAAAAGCATAAACAATAAACAAAAAACAACAAACAAGAAACAACAAACAATAAACAATGAACAACAAACAACAAACAACAAACAACAAACACGAAACAATGAACAACAAACAATGAACAATAAACAATAAAAAGTAACAAATACCAGCGTCAACAGCATGAACGGGAGATAGCAGTGGATCACAAGTGTAAGAAGAAGTCAGAAACAAGTGTAAACCTACCTCGGCCCAGAGCACCAAGAGTAGGAGACAAGTGAGGGACAAGAGCGAGACAAATCTGAAAATCATGAGCCAAAGTATCTCGAGTGCGGAACAAAGGTTAAACATAGTCTAAAATCATGCGGAGCATGGGAGACAAGTGGAAGACAAATATAATCCAGAGAGAAGATACTGAAGCTGTGGCCACACATTCTTCGTAAACTAACACGACAGAATCCAATTTTCCTGCAGTTGAGAATGAGGTTAGTTTTACAGAAGGAGTCAGAACTTAGAAAGTGAGACCTTCAAGTCACCCGAGTCCGTCAGTTTCTCAGGAAAGTTGGCTGCTCAGAAACTAGGCAGTGGTTCTAGTCAGCCTGGATTGCAGTTTTCCCAAGATTTCTTACCATTTGCCGACCAGTCACTTCACTCACATACTGCACATTTCTGCTAGGGCTGTGAAGTTTCCAACCCAAACCTTCAGTCCCCATTGCCTTTTTAGAAAGCATCTTGCATGGCCAGTGTGATGAAGCTGCCAGTTGGACACACTGGCGGACATCAGACGCAGAATCCTGGAACTAAGGTATCCTAAACATCCGTCTTTCGGTCATACGGGGAGTCAACTGAGGTTACGTCCGTCGGTGCAGTGGTGGTGCTTTCTCAATGCCAACTTCGTTGCATGAACACAAGATTACATTTGAATGAGATGAGAGAAGGTGAGCAAGGAACTAATCCTGGTAGAGCTGGTTCAAGCAAGGGAAATGTTGCTCCAGTAACTCCAATTTTCAGCGATAATGATGTACCTTAATGTGCCTAGATCTCTCCTATTGTGTTGATAATGACGATGATGATCAAAATGTCGACTTGAAGAACCTCAGCATACTGAGGGGGTCACCCATTGGCTCCAGAAACATACAATCTTCCGAAGCATGAACTGGACTCGAGGAAGTAGTGTGGAAGTCCCAAAAAGTGCGCGTGTTTTCTGTGTTTGGACCTCATTTAGGCTGCTTTGAAGTGGT
>BGPT01000849.1:184868-196061 GCA_003297045.1 Symbiodinium sp. clade C Y103 | reverse complement strand
TCGACATCATCAGCCTTGCCATGGGACTCCAACAATAGTATTATATAGTTTCGAGTCCCCGGAAGCCTCGATTTGTCTTCGTGCCAATACGTTTTGTGTCCGAGGCCTGACTTTGNCTCGAAGCGCCTCGGCAGCATGGCATTCCCAAGACACCAGAACCAGCATCTCAAAACCTCAGCAATTTCGGAGACCATTGGAAGTACCTCTGCAGTAGTCTCGGACGATATTTTTTCGTCAACAGTTTGGATCAGGTCAAAAATCTGATGTGACGTAAATGAAAACGTGCCTTCACCTCCTTCTCAAAATAGTTTACCCGTGCAATCCAAGGATGACAGTCCCGCAGAAAGCAAATCTTCCTCGAGCAAACATGCTTCGTCCAGTGGCACTTTGTCGAAATCAAATCAAGTCATTGATCAAGGGGATCTTGGCGATGACGAAGGTCCAAGTGATTCTTGCACCACAAAGTCGTCACCGACGAAAAAGGCTAGACGAAGTGACACTTGAAGGAATGCTGAACAATTTCCTTTGTGTTTTACCTGGTTGTTGCGCTGAAAGCCTTGTTTGTCTTCCTGACACAATTCAGATCAGTTCTTGACAACTCAGCTCCCTTCAGCCAATGTCTAAACTGTTTCAAAACGCTGTTTGAGTTTCAAAATAGCTGGCTATTAAAGGAATCAACACACAAAATTTTAAATACAGACCACGTGAAAACCACTGCTCGAGAACGACATGATTCCGAAATAACACTGTACAAATCTCTAGCGCAGAAAACTCCCAGAAACGTAAGTTTCTTCTCAATACTGCTTCCGTTCAGGAAATCAAACCTCCACCTAGAATCTCCACCTAGAATCTCCGTTCTGAAAAGGGAAACTTATTACATTTTGTATGAGACTTCATCTTCGTCACGACGTGGTTCTTTGAATGGGATATGTTGATCCAGGACCACCATTTCCTTG
This sequence comes from Symbiodinium sp. clade C Y103, assembly GCA_003297045.1. NCBI lineage: Eukaryota > Dinophyceae > Suessiales > Symbiodiniaceae > Cladocopium > Cladocopium sp. clade C. The sequence goes on along the minus strand of BGPT01000849.1, from coordinate 195,105 downwards.
CTTATGCCATGGTGAGAAGCTAACCACATGCCAACTCAGGCATTGGTCACCTTCTCATTTGTTGCGTTCTCGACGTTTCGTCTGTGGCTTCGTTATCTCCGACATTGCTATGTTTTGTTGCGTTTGGTTCGTCTGCGATGCGCGTTGTGTAAAATATGTCGATTGGGTATCTGCAGAATGTTCTGCTCCACACTTCCACGACAATGTCTGCACAGCACCAGAACGAATTGGTGTCTCAAACTGGTGCCGAAGCGCACGCTAGATAGCCATGGCATTTATCTCTCCGTGTACCGGAGGGCTTCACTGAACAGCCTTGCCTCACTGTCAGGAGGCGGGGTAGCACCACAATATTGCTGACAGGAGATTACCTCGCGACAATAAGCCGTATTTGGTGCGACTGACAACGGTGGCTGGGCCCTAGAAATTCTGGGGCCCAATTTTCGGTTGCCCACCGACCCTGGATGGGTTTGGCTTGATGTCGTACAAAGCAATATCCCTGAGAGGATATGATCCAGAATTTGAGCTCAGTGTAAATGGAGAGAACGATGCCATGCCTCACCGCTCGGAGGCGGGGTGGCGCAGACAACTGTTCGCAAAAAGTACAGGCCACCACTACCATGGTGAGGAATGGAACCGATCTGTACCAGGTGGCCCGAGGCAAGGCTTTAGCGGAGCCTAAGGACTGATTCCAAATCAGTTCTCAAGGCCACACTGATGCACTGCCAAAGGCTAAGATACGAACAATAAATTGGAACCAGAACAAAGACAAGAGACAACCATACCTCACCGCTCAGAGGGGGTGGCACAAACCACTGTCAACGGAATGGCAAAGCAATAACTCGAAGGATGAACTGTGGAAAGGCGTAAACGTGGGGATACAAATCGGAAAAAAGCCAATACGTGAATACAATGGAATCGTGGAAATATGGACTACAACCCCATGCTGACTACAGGACTACTGCATGGGATTATGAAGTTGGCATTTGTAACAAGGGCCTCCAAACAGCCATTGTAAGGGTGAGGAGATCATCTTGGGCTTGGATGCTCGGTGAGTGGATCCTCCCTTTACTTGGCTACTGGGGTGTCTAAAACTGCGATGATTATCCTGCCTAGTCTGCTATTACTGCAACGGAACAACTCGGATAGAAGAGCAGGGATCCATTTGCAGTCATGGAACCGTTCTGCTCCTAATTTGAGCTGATCGGACGATGATCTTACAATTTTCAAACGACTCTGTTCCTTGGCGTATACGGATTGGGGTTACCGATTCATGCATCAATATAGATCTGCCTATGGGTTTGAGACGTGAATGGAGACACAAAATTTTCTGCTGCTTTCCCGCCCTGCTGCGGGTTGGTTTGCACTGATGTGCTGAATTGGAGACACTCCTGGCGCTACTATACTTGAAGTTTCTTTGACATATCTCTGAAGGTCTATCGGCTGAGTGTGAGTATTTCTCTTTTTAGTTTGACTCTGAGTTTGCAGCGGTGGGTTAGAGCCAGGTTGAGTCTGCTTATTTTGCATCTGGGTCTATTTTGTCTCGGACCTGTACTGAGCGCCGGGCTTTGTTATTTCATTTTTGAGTTTTGTTATTTTCATTCTCTTAACCAATGACACAGGCCTTGTGCCAGTGTGCGCTTACTTCGAGCAAAAAAAAGCACACAACAGTAGGTTACAAGGACATAAGCTTGCAATATAAACGTACAAGAAAGCGGCGCAAAACTTGCAAAATGCAAGCCGGAAGCGGACCCCGGCGTCCGACCCCCTGTTTAGAGTCCGTTTTTGGTACCCAAAATCAGCTCCATTTCCGGCTGTTAATTGTCTGCGATGCATTCTTGCAAATTCCAGCCCGACATCCAGGGAACGTCACCAGCACGGCTCCGAAAAAGTCTGCACGCGCGAACCCCAAAACGGGGTCCGAAATCGGTATCAAAAACCGGAACCCTCAGAAATGTTATAGTGTCCCATTGAAGTAGGGCCTCCAGGTCGTAATAGGGCACGTCGTTGTGGACTTGATAATTTAGAAAATGATTGAATCGTATATCGCTATCAATTTCCAACGCCAGAATTGTTCCGAAAAAATTTTAAGGTGAGTTTGCTTGGGAAGGGAAAGAGGGATGTTGATTTTCGACGATGTGGTTAGCTGTACAGTTGTTTGAGAGCTTCGGTATTTACGCGACTTTCAATATATATATTTTTTTTTAAATAAATTTAATGATCAGGGTTATTGATAATAATTATTATTTTATCGTATTTTTTGGGGATAAATTTACGGCCCAATTCCTATTTATTCCGTGAATATAGTTATCAGATATTAAAATATCTGGATAATATTTGAATAATTGTAATAAAAATCATTATAAATCGATTTAGACAAATTTAACCAGTGTCCGAAGGTATTCCGACATTCATCATATTAGTTATTATCTAAATTTAATTAAAATTTGGAAAAAAAAATATTAATTATATTTATCAGAATTTAGCCCTATTTATTAGATTTTAGTGAAATTTAATAACAATTGACCAATTTCAACGGAAATTTGATCGATTTTAATCAAAATTATTTTCCTGAAATAATTGACACATTCCCTATAATTCCATATTTGACTTGAATTTACCTTATCAAACCATTTTGGTGGTCCAGATTTAAATGATTTTTTTTCCCCTTGCTATTGTTTCCAATTGAAATTTATTGCTTTGGGTGCATTTGTGCAATATTGCGCAATGCTTTTCGCGCGTACCTTCCGTGATGTTTCTGCTTCTTCGATGCCTGGTATACATTATGGAGATAATCATTTCTATTTTATCTTCTTGGTCATATAAATCGTGAGCTATTTTCGAATAAAAAAAAATTGTGCATGTTGCGCAATCAATGGGAAAAAAGTGTTGGTCGTCAGAAATCGCTGCCAAAACGGTCAGGGATTTATATACGTTGTTTTGTTGTTTGCACATATATTCCATAGCTCCCAATTTCCATGTTATGGGACAATTTTGATCCCGCCAACAAATACGGAATTAATATTTCCAAATCTGTTGCATTGTTGCACCTTTAATAAAGGCTCGGGTTGATCGGATGTATTTTGAGCCATTTTCTGCCTGTCTAGGTTTAATTTCCCAGAGCTTCCAAGCGTATCAAATTTAAATGAATATATTGCGCCCATTTAAGCGAATTTATAATCCTGCACATTTTCCCTCAAATTATTTCCGTGAGAAGTTCTTGTTTTATTAGCTGGAGCGAGAAATGATAATTTAGTAATTTTGATATCTTTTATAATTGTTGTATGCCTGACGGACTGAAATTTGATCTTTGACAATTGCGATATTGGGATCTTATGATATCGTTATCAATTTATTTGTAAGATTTACACTGAAATTATTAGTTCGAAGAGATACTTGAGGGATGGTCCAATTTTTCCGCATCATTTTGTATGAAAATCAATAGCTAGACCATCCTTGACCTCCATATCTTGGCACGCGATCATCGGATGGGATCCGTATTGGCTCTTATCCCCGACTTTGATTGAATGATAGGTTTAGAACCTTTATATTGCTGGGCTAGAACGTATGAAGAGTGCTTTCGAATTCTATCTTCTATAATATCCTGAAAATAATCTGCCGGCGGATTTCACTAAATTATTATTATCTCCAACCCCACCTCCTATATCTGAATTTTTAGATTTATAAAATATAATTAAATTATTTTATAATATCATTATTAAATTTATTATAATATTTGACATTCTAATTTCCCAACATAAATTTCATTTTAATAAGATTCTTATTCATATTTTAATTTATTATTATTAAGATATTCCTATTTTCAATATAATCGTAAAAAATATAATTCATAAATTCTAAATTATTTGTAAAATATAAATATCATTAAGAATTAATATATTATTATCATTTTTAGCACCACTAAAAATACTAATTTTTGTAACTTATTTTTCTTTTTTCTATTAATTTAATATAATTTAATATATCACCTAATAAATCCAAATTAATAAATTTGTTAAATTCAATAATATTATATTTCAAATTTATAATTAAATCAAAATTTCCATTAAATCCAATAAAATTTTCAAAATAAAATTTCATTTCATTGGAATTTTATTTATATCTAATAAATTTTTATTTTCATAATTACCTTTTTTTAATATTATTATTATATTAAATTTTTATAATTAATATTATTAAATTATTTTTCAATATATATTTTTTTAATAATTATATTCAATATCATAACAATATTAAATTCTTAAATTATAAAATTTCCCCCGCACTAAATTATTTTATTTAGCATAATTATATATTCAAACATATTATATTATATATAACTATTTTTCTTATTAAAAAAAAATATATCTAAATTCAAGAAATCAAAAATTATATTAAATATATTTAATTAGATATAATTAGATATTTAATATTTTAATTTATTATTTTAATATATTTATTATTATTTAATATTATTAAATAATTATTTCCAATTTAACTAATATCATTCATATAAAATTATATTAAATATATCAAATATATTCAATTATATTATATAATATATTATATAATATATTATATATTATATATTATATTATATATTATATAATATATATAATATAATATAATATATTATATTATATTATATTATATAATATAATATTATATTATATTTCATATTATATTATATTATATTATATTATTTTATACTATATAATATTATATATAAATATTATATTATATATTATATTATATTATAATATATATTATATTATATTATATATATATATTATATTATATTATATTATATATAATATATATAATATATATAATATATATATTATATATATATTATATATATTATATATATTATATATAATATATATATTATATATAATATAATATAATATAATATATAATATATATAATATAATATATAATATATATTATATATATATTATATATATAATATATATAATATATATAATATATATAATATATATAATATATATAATATATATAATATATATAATATATATAATATATATAATATATATCAAATACTATATATCATATAATATATTAAAAATTCTATATTATGTATTATATATTAAAAATTAAATATCAAATAATAAATAATAATATATATCATAATATATAATATATATAATATATATTATAATATATTATATATATATATATATTCTATATGATACATTTTTTTAAATATCGACATTAAATTATATCATATATATACATATTTTATATTAGAAAATAATATATTTTGAAATAAATTCAATATATATATATAGAAAAATATATTTTGTGGTAGTATCAATATCTATGATTTGAATCATTGATTCGGTGACGTAGGTGCCTGCGTACTTTGAAGACAAGTGTGGGGCCCAAAATTGAAGGCGAGGACTGGTTTGTATATTGTTTTACCCTTTATATGTGTATATATATATATACATATGTTATATAAATTATATATAAATCTAAATATACTACAATATACTTAATTATCCGAGGTATTTCTGGTACAGAGGGCTTTCTTCAGTCTGTCATTGTGTCATGCTGCAATTCATCGGCACCTCTCGGTCCGCGAGGCCATTGGGAAATGCGACAAGAACCTCAGTACATTTACTGAAAATCCCAAAAACAATCAAAAACAACTGTTGGTGAGCGCGGGTTCATGCTTTATGGAGGATGATGATGAAAATGAGGATGAGGATGAGGATGAGGATGAGGATGAGGATGAGGATGATGATGATGATGATGATGATGATGATGATGATAATAATGATGATGATGATGATGATGATGATCATGATCATGATGCACAATATATAATGCAGCATGTATTCGTAAATAGTGTCAAGGCTAGCACAACGAATGAGAATCAACCAAGTTGTAGCCGTTGAGAAGCTTGCACGGTGCACAGGGGCTCTTTGCTACCCAACTTCCTCTTTCTCCAACTCTGTGCACACAGGCGCTGGCTTCGCACAATTCAGACAAACGCCATCGCTCTGTTGAATTGAAGTCCCTGAGAATCAACAGTGCTTCTACTGAAAAAAGGCGCAGTCTATCCTTCTTCTGCCAAGCTGCAAAAAAAGTGTCACTAAGATTATTTAGTATTGGCAGGTATTGGTATCATTTGGGTATAAAGGGTCTGGAACTTTGACACCTTAACCATCCTTAACCTAGTTACTTGGAAACTTTCCTGCAAAAAGGATCGCCATGGCAGGACAGCTCTTACTTTATCTCCAATGATCTCCTCATATCAACAGTTTTCAAAGCAAGTGTGGTTTTTAGCAAGACTCTAACCCTGTTTCACCGTGCCTGAGCCCCAGAAATTGGGGATCCTCCGCGTTAGATTTTGGTTCTGCTACCAACTTAAGTTGTCAAGTCAGGGTAGCCGGACGCAGCCCGCTCCTCCTTGTCCATGGACGCCAACGGAGCTACTGGCCCTTAACAAGGCTGAAATTGCTCATCCAACAACGCGAAAAACACGAACTAGCAAGGCAGGGCCACTCTGTTGTTGGTTGCTGCTTCCACAAGTGATTTGTCAAAGCAAGAACTAGCAATTGTATGCAAGTGGATCTTTTCCAAAATATCGATGCAGTCATGGCCCCTTGTGGCAAAAGTGTGGAAGCCTCTCGGTGGCTTTGAGCTGTTCAGCCACATGCCATGTACAGTATTCAACACGGAACATTGGTCGACTCATGCCCAGTAACCCAGTAGTAGAAAAAAGTGGCAGTTGATCTGCCAGCAGTCCCCGAAAACTACAAGGACACCTGGGAAAAACAACGCATCTATTTCAAGCTTTGAATCGATCAGCGCAGCTGAACTACAGCCCCCAAAAGCAACAACTCAAGGCTTCGGTGCCACATTGGACAAGGCACATTGAAATCCCATCAGCAGGACCCATGGTATCTGGGATACAGACGCAAGGCACGGCGACTGGATGCGGGACTGACCTCGAAGCGGGCAACGGTGAAGGGTTTCGACAGAGATTTTCAACGGATTCGAATTCAATGTAAAATACTTTCTAATTGTTTTTTTTGCATTTTTACAATCAGGGTTTCATCATAGGAATTCATCACGTTGTTGCAATATGTTACAATTCTCTGATTTTTGGCGTCTCTTGTGCAAAGCAGCTAGTCATTTTTTGCTTGCAGTGTAAAATAAAGCCAGCTTCAAAAGGCTCCCGGACAGCACCATGGATACCAGCACCAGGTGTGGAAGGCACACTTGACTCATTCCTGACATCCGTTGCGTCCCGGCTGGCTCGCAATTTCTGGAAGAAATGAGATCAACATGACAACAGCATTTGCATGTATTTGCGGCCAGTAGACTAACATCGATATGGAAACCATGGCCCATTCAGTTCGACGGTAAATCCCGATTTTGCAGATGGTGATTTTCCAGTTCGCAAACTGCAACAAATTACAGTTTGGCTACACAGTCACTTCATTCCAACTCTAAAAAAAGTGTACCGACAATTCCAATGGACTATTACAACTTTCATCACCTTTCCTATTACTTTCCCGATGAATAAATGGCAATAACTGTGGATATCCCCCATTGACGAAGCCATTCCAACTCTACCCTTTGCCAACCTCAGCAGTGCCCCGCTTGGAATAAAAACGGCGTGGTGCCTTCGCTCACCGCGGGCAGAAGGTTGTGCTGAACTCAAAGAAGACCCAGGCCTTTGCCCGGAGAGCTGGACCCAGGCCTTGTGTGTCACAACTCTCCAAATGCGGATGTACATATATACAATTACTATTTTATATTTATTATCATTATTATTACTACAGTATTATTGTTATTACTATTAATTTCATTATTGGTTAGTATTATTATTGCTATCTAGTTATTCTTTATTATTCATTATTTATCATTTGTTATTTATTATTTAATTTGTTATTCATTATTTATTATTCAATATTAATTATTATTATTATTATTATTATTATTATTATTATTACTATTATTGTTATGATTCTTATATATTATCATTACCATTACTATTATTTTTATCTTATTATTGTTCATGATTATCATTATTTATATTATCATCATTCTTCTTCTTCTTCTTCTTTTATATTATTACTAGTATCATTATCATTATTACTATTGTTCATCATTATCACGATTATTATTATTATCATTCTCCTTCTTCTTATTACTATTATTCTATATGATTACTATTTTTATTATCATTATTATTATTGTTATTACTATTATCATCATTATTATTATTGTATTCACATCAATGATAATATGCATAAGCCCATTATACCCATTTACTATCCATGGATCCTAACTTCAGAGATCATCGCATTGATAGGGCTTGCCGGGCTTGCGTATAAGACACATTTCACGACCAATGTTAGCTTGAAGAAAAAGGTGCTTCATTTCAAGATCTTTCGTGAATTTTACCACATAATCAGGAATACATACCATGGTTGATATTTCTGTCTATCCAATCCAATCCTATCATGGAATATCTTACTGATTCCTACTGGACACCCAATATATCAATATCAGATCGAGGATTCATGAGGATTCTCTCTCCTACAGGTTGTGACAAGGGAACGCTGAGCCACCCCACTCTGATCCGTCCAAGCTTCGTGCTGACCTGAAAATGGGGATTGACCTCCAAGTTGTGGCGATTTTAATAGAGAAACTGCGGTTCCAAACCACCATTTTGGGCTACCGTGTTTTCAGACAGACCCAGGCTGGCAATGAGGAAACAAGGTCCAACACGACAATGAAAAAGAATTGCAGTGAGTGCTGGCTCATCTTGGTCAAAGTGTTGAGAGGGCTACCTATTTCGATTGCAATCCACGAGGAGGAACCCATGAAATTGAGGTCCGAAACAACTGCTAGACCCTCCATGGATGACCCCTGGTTCTTTCTGGAAGTGCTTTCCCTGATGGCCACACAATGCCACAACAGTGGGATTGAATCAACACACTTTTCTACCCTTCTGTTCACTCTTTATGGATCGTTATCCTCCGGCATCCCCCTAAATATGATACAGTAATGTACAGTATCATAGGTTTGAGCCCACCCCATGTCCCTTCTAGTGGTAGAGGCATCAAAATTTCTGCGGTCTGTGGCTCCCTGCGCGACCCGGCCCAAGAAAGAACTGCTACCAGATCGATAGCCTTGGCACCGCGGCGACCTTTCAAATAGATCCAAATATGATACAATCATATAAAATATGGGGAATTTAAGTGCAAAATCTATCTCTTCAAAAATCTTGAACGATCTTCAACTAATCCTAAGAGGGATGGGCGGAAATAATACCCATAATTTAGTGCAGGGGACCGGGCGAACAACAATGCTTTGACACAACAAATTGGCGACACTTTGGAACACAAGATCCACCATACTATTACACAAGAAGCGGAATCCGTTAGAGTGCGGTAGCCAGGAATCTTTTCAAAATAATTTAGCAAGCATTGGAGAATGTGATGCCATCTGGAGAATTGAGAACCCCCAGACCACAGATTTCAGCGATTTCTGCTGGGATCCGCAGCTGTGCTTGCGACGTTCCGCGGCCTGACAGATGGAGATGGAGAATAGGGGTATGGTTCAAAAGTTGGCGGCCCTAACCAGAAGGATAAGGACCTAAGTTTTTATCTTAGAAAAACATGTGGACATATCATGTTGCAATACGTTGAATACATTTGCCTTGAGAACATTAAAGACCAGAGTACAGGATCAAAGGGAACGTCTGGTAACTTCTGGATCTGTTTTTGAGGTTTGGTGATGATGATCATGTCATGGTAGTAGGAGTAGAAGGAGTAGAAGGAGTAGTAGGAGTAGTAGGAGTAGTAGTAGTAGGAGTAGTAGTAGTAGGAGTAGTAGGAGTAGTAGTAGGAGTAGCAGTAGGAGTAGGAGTAGGAGGAGTAGTAGTAGTAGTAGTAGTAGTGGTAGTGGTAGTGGTAGTGGTAGTAGTAGTAGTAGCAGTAGTAGCAGTAGTAGGAGTGGTAGTGGTAGTAGTGGTAGTAGTGGTAGTAGTGGTAGTAGTGCTAGTAGTGCTAGTAGTGGTAGTAGTGGTAGTAGTGGTAGTAGTGGTAGTAGTGGTAGTAGTGGTAGTGGTAGTAGTGGTAGTAGTGGTAGTAGTGGTAGTAGTGGTAGTGGTAGTAGTGGTAGTAGTGGTAGTAGTGGTAGTAGTGGTAGTAGTGGTAGTAGTGGTAGTAGTGGTAGTAGTGGTAGTAGTGGT
>BGPT01000849.1:162555-184858 GCA_003297045.1 Symbiodinium sp. clade C Y103 | reverse complement strand
TAGTAGTGGTAGTAGTGGTAGTAGTGGTAGTAGTGGTAGTAGTGGTAGTAGTGGTAGTAGTGGTAGTAGTGGTAGTAGTGGTAGTAGTGGTAGTAGTAGCAGCAGTAGTAGTAGTATTGATCTGGAGCAGGCTGTCAAAGTCATGGTTAGCAAAGCCCAAGGTGGCCGGCCTTAACAAAAAGACCCAACACAGATTTCGTATGATTTCGTGGTAATTTGAGATGGTCCTTGGATGTGGACCAGGATTGTTCCCTATGCCGTTTCGGTAGGCCCACCACGCCCTGAAGTGCTGAGAATTTGGCCTCGTAGATGTCCAATTGGGATCGGATTCGATCCACCTGCAATTCAGAGATATTCAGATCATACCTCGCCCCTGTGTTGTGGGGTCTAAAGATATTTCAAGTTTCAAGCAAACCGAATCTTCTGTCTCCTCTGGACTTGTTTTTATTGTTGACCTTTAGAGCCCATCATTTGTTCCCCAAAGAAAAGCTTCAAACACGAACCAAATCACAGTTGTGGCCTCCCCTTCTCTCCAGGCAACTGCCTCACAGAGCTCCTGAACAGGGGTACCAATAGGTCCATCTTTGTCAGAAATGGCTTATCATATCATGTTGGGGGACACTAAACAATCCAACTTTAGCGGGCTAAGTAATTTTGACCTATTCTCTAGCGACTTTTAAGCAACGACTGAGTGGATGATATTGGGACTCGGAAAAAAATAGGATTTGACCCGGCAAAGCAACAACTAATTTTAACGAATTCAGATTTCACATTTCAAAATGAGGACATCTCACGAACGTGCTGTGTACAATGATGGGGGACTTGTCCAAACTCTGTGTCTGTTTGAACTCCCAGGTACTGTCCGACTCATTTGCACCATAGGGGTCTCAGGGATTAAGCTACGCGGGTTTGTCTTGAAATAAGCTACCTCAAAGTTCCATGGTTTTTCTCCCAAAAAGATGCCAAAACGTGATTCCAGGATGGTAATTTGGTGCCCCCAGACTTTCCAGGTTTCCAACATTTTCCAACTATTCTCTATCTCTTTGGGGGTTGCTACAAAGAGTGGTTAGATAACCCATGGTATTGACGACAGTCTATGATAATTGCCATAAGGTTGGGGGGCAAGCAATTCACAATCATTTATCACCATGTGACCAATTAAAACTGCCACAAGTTGAGATAGTGTTAGCTACTCATTAAGTGCATCCTCCTGGTTCAAACAATTGCTGCGGATTCAATAATTACAAATCCAACAAAAGTCTTGCCAGGAAAAAGGGTCATGAATAGAAGTAAGGTATTTAATCCATTTGAATCAGATTCAAATCATTTTCCTTTGAGCTCATTGGGGATGAGAGAGAAGATCTTTTAGCAATAGAAAATTCTTAAGGTCGGATCATGTTTTTCTTTCTTGTGCCCGTTCTTCCTTTTTCTTTCTTTCCCTCTATTTCTTGGAGTCGTGTCTTTTTGTGTTCACAAAAAAGTTCTTAGGAAGGCCCTCGACACTATTCAGTACCACACCAACAATTGCGGTAGTCAGTATCTGGTATCTGGGTGGCTCATTGGCTGCCCCCTTGGAACATTGTTTGGATGTTGGTCCTTTTGTCCAGTAGAAGAATTTATTGATCCTTTTGGACACCTTGGCATTCTTAGGAAGTACTGCTGAGTAAGATACAACAACAAAATAGTAAAGCAAAAGTAAACAAACCTTGTGCCTTTTTGGGATTCGCAAGATGTTCTCAACAAGGTCCTTGACGTTATTTAGTACCACCTCAACAATTGCAATACTCAGATCAATTAAGTATCTGGGTTGTCCATCGGCTACAGTGCCCACTTTACAAACTGTTTGGGTCTTGGTTTCAGTTTTTGGTGTAGTACGGGAACCTAAGTGCTTGAGTTAGAGGGACGGGAAAGAGGTCCGGAGCTGTTTTTGTTTCCTCCTTAAAAATTCAGCCCTGAGACAATTAAGTTTGCCATCAGGAAACATTTGCCATTGTCGACCACCCAACGAGTGGTAAAAAATGATTTTGGTATTTCTTGCCACTATGTAGTTCCACTGTTCCACTTCTAACTTTTCCCTCATCATGGTCGAACATTCTGGATATGTTATCATAATTCACCAACCTGAGATACGGTCACGTGCTTGTATCTAGCCTTGGGGTTTTCTAGTCATTGCGTCGTAATTGTAGGTGGAATTGAAAATCAGGGCACCGGCAAAGCTGCGCCTATGCCTCATTCTTTCTGGTCGGCATATATATATATATATATCATCTTAAGCCAGTTTGTCAATTTCCACAAGGAACTTGGTCTGAGTGTCCAAGTGGTAGCACCAAACTGTACACTGCCACGTTCATTGAACTGCTTCGCCTTCTTGTTGTGCAGCATAACAGGAGCATAAGTGTGAAGACCTTGCCACCAACGTTCCAGCACCTGTGCGCCTCAAATCCTCAACACCCCAACAACATCACCGTATCATATCATGACCAAATCCCCACCCCACCCCAGTCCCAACCCCATCGTCACCAAAGCATCAGCATTGGAATCAATTTCAAGTGAACGGTAGTTTAACATCCCACCCTACCCCACGCCACAACATAGAAAAGTCATACTCACATATAAAAGATAGATATGCGCAAAATAAAGGTGCAAAAAATCGACAAAAACCAGGGAAAAAATGTGAAAAAAAACACGAAGCCACAAGGCAAATTATCAACACGTCTCCTGAAATAAGGTTGTTCCAGGATAGTTACCCTTACTAACAGTCATTTCAAGTGACATCCCAACGTGAGGTCACTACAATTTAATACCCCTGGCGAGCATTCTCCCCAGTTCATTCCCATCACATTATATTATGTTCTCGATGTATTCACATTGTAATTTCAAAATATTTCGTTATACCGCCATGTTTGTTGCCGAATATCTATTCCAGAAACAAGTGGGCGCCATTGGCCCTGTCCTCAATTTCCACTTGTTGCCGTTGATGATCCGCTTGCAAAGCGCCCAGCTCTTGCTCCCTGTCCGGGCTGGGTTCGGGTAAAACTTCCTTCATCCAATTCTGGGAGGGATACCGGGATACCCAAATGTATGTCAATCTTCATAAAACAAATCATGATAAAGCGTTCGGTTTAGTAGATTTCCCCTACTTGTATCTTGAAAGAGCACCCCTCTGACCTTTCCCAAGTGCGTAGAACATACCTGGGGACCACAGCTGAAATTTTTATAGACATTGTAGACCAACCTGTTAATTTTTTCAGTCAGGCTTTCATGTATGACAAATGACACCATGTCAACCGTTTCAAGAGGCGTCCCCCTCACCATGCGAGGACAAACTAGATATGCTGAAATGATTGTAATGAATAGGTTTCAACAAATACAGTACATACATAGAATAATGCAATGTGATTAAAGTAATATAGGTAACTTGACATCAAACAGCCATTCAACAATGGACAGTACGCGCAATTTATTCGGTTCGCCGCCTTTTCAGGAGGGCTTGCTGGTTTGTTGCCAAAGAAGCTTCAGCTGAGCTCAGCTGGCTCTCCTGGACGAACATTCCGACGAACTCTAGATGCACATGGACGAACCCGGGAAAGAAAACTGGTTGAAACATGTTGAAAGAATACTTGTATATACTTGTGGTGTTTATTCAAAAAAGGGTTTCTGGATTTTGTCCCGTCTAATTCTAGATATTCTAGGAGCTTTGATGTGAATCGGCAACAATATCATGCTAGGTGTGTCTCAAAAAAGGGCAACCCAAACCCCAAAGTCGCCGAAGGTATCACTAACATGATCTGAAACAATATTTTTTGGGTCTCCCTCATTTTGAGATACCCCCCAACTATTTAACGTAGCTATGGGCAATCACCACTTTCAAAAGGTAAAGCCATCATAGATCATCATTTTTAATAGGCAAATTTCCATAGCTACGTGAAATCTCCATTTTTGGCTTTGAAAAATCAAAATGTTCAAGTCCCAAATCCTTAAAAAAAACCTAGTCCCGTTAAATCCCATTGCATGCCATCATTAAATCATAATTAGTCTATACCATCCCTGTTTCTTGAGACACCTTTTTTCGGTTTCGCGAAACGGTCGGCCTTCTCTTGCAAAGATCGCTGCTGCACATGGTTCAACTCCCGCAGCTGATTGGCCTTGGCCCAGGCGTGGTGAAGACATATAGAAATACCGAAGGAAAATGGACACGATGGAACATGCCTATGAAACTGGGTTGATCTTGTGGGAATACCTGTAGGCATGCCTATGGAAATGTGGAAACAACTATGGACTCTGGACATGCTCCAAATATCTCCAAGTATTTGGCTGGTCCTGGATTTGTTTCCATGAACTCTGTAGTTTGAGCACGATTCCTTCACACATGCATATTCACAAGGCCAACGAAAGGAGTATCTGCAATTAACGGTAGGCAGGTACAGTGTCTACGCTTTCAACAACAGCCCTGGACTTTACTTGGCCAATCCGCCAGCAACAAATTGCTGGAAATATACAACAAGTACAGTAAACATTTCAGCAGTCTGGGAAAGAGGTATTGGGTCATATGATGCTTGTGCGAGGTTGGTAGACCAAATGTACAGTGGCGTACAGAAAGGTTGCTGGACAATACCCAGTACCCATCTTGACTACCTATTTACCTATTGTGTTTACTGCTCAACCCCACATGTTTGTTGCTTTATCTCCCCGTTCCTGATTGGTACAAAAATATGTATATATATATATATATATACGCATGTGTGTATATCCCAATTTTTGACGGCTACATGTAAAAGTAGGTATATTTGTGTACATACACATGCACCCATACACACAAACACAGAGAAACTTGAATAGCCATCTCCCTATTATTGATGGATATTGAATTTCAGCATATTTCAGCCTACTCCCACCGTAACTAACATTTGTGTGCTCCCGGGGTCCCCTGACTTCTTGCCACAGGCGGTCGCGTTCATCTCTCAGCCGATCCCGCTCCAGCGTCAGAGACATCAACCTCGAGCTGAGTCAAAGGTTGAGAAAAATAACGGTTGGTTAATGATACTTCGTTAATGATGGTCTAAGGATCGTCAATATCATTTAATGATGACTTATGATGGTTAACCAAGAAATTAACAATCGGGGTTATATAGCGATGGTCAATGTTGGGTAATGCTGCTTAATGATGGTTCATGATGGTTCACGGTTGGTGAATGATCGTTAGTGATGGTCAACAAAACAAAAAACAAGGTTTGGAAATGGCTGGTTACTGGCAATGACGTGGCATGGACTATGATAATCCCCGATAGTTGATGGTTCGTACAAATCCCGGAACCAATCACCAAGCGCACCTGGGCTTCCTCAGTAAAATCCATGACTGCCGCAACTACCATGGAGAGTCCACCTACATAAGTTGAGATACACCCTCCAGTAGTTAGTGCTTTTCCAGCAAGCCAAGTTTGATACTACTGCAGGCGACTGGAGGGTAATGGATTGTAGAAGGCGATTATGTATACCCTCCGGTAATCAAAGATGGCAATTGGAGATCCCCTACAAGTGGAGGTTTTAATGGGAAAATCCCCTATACAGTAAACTATATAATTCAACATGGCAATGGACAATCCACCATTTGCAGATAATTCCCATTGAAACCACCACTCAGCGAGGATTTCCCATTGCCACGTTTGATTTACCGAAGGATTTTAACCCCTATGACTATGGTTGCACATCCACTCATAGCTGGACCTGTACCCCCAAGTATGGCAACACCTTGAAATTTCATGAACCTTGATGAACCTTGATGAACCTTGCACATGTCACATAGCCTTGGCGTTCATGGGGCAGATAAAATTGACAAACTGACCCAGAGCTCCCAATGTCGGCTGGATGCACATGAGAAGTGCTGGGCCACCCTGGCTGTTCGCTTTGCTTTGACACAAGGTCCTGGGTACAGCAAAACACTGAAAGATACTGAAAGATGACTCTGAGCTCCGAGTTCTTCTGCCTCAATCCCAATTTCGTCTATTTCCTTTTCAGCAAGTCTCAGCACGGGTGGTAGCTAGCAGCTGTGCCCAACATATTGACTTTCCACCAGCAAACATTGGGCACAGCCAGGAATTGGAACCCAGTTGTCCTTCTGCTCTTGCTGGTTGCTGAGCTGAGCAGCAGTCCTGGCCAGCCCGTGCCAGAAATCATTGAAGCGACAGGCCATTGGTTTTGCAAGGTTCAGTCCAGGTGCTTGTCAAAGTCTAGGAATGTAAACAAAGGATAGCTGGGCATCACAGCAAGTAGAAACACATTTTCAGCATGTTGATTTCATTCTGTAGTGTCGCCCCAAGACGCGAGGGCTTGAGATTCATCATCCAATCATGGAAGAAACTCGCCGGCATTGCATATCCAAGACCTTAAAATTTCACAGGATTTCCACACTATTAATCAACGCACTCTCACGATGCCCGGACCGTTTGCAAATTGTTGATATGCTTCGTGGCCCCTGAACACGTGTGACTGCTTTTGAGATCTGAAGTTGGAGACATCAAAGATCATCTGATGGCAGTCCCAAATCTCCAACCCATGTCTTGGTTCCAAACGTTCTGTTGCTTCGCCAGAACATTGGAGAGGCTCTGCACCCGATTCTGCTGCTCCTCAAGCTGCCTCTCTTTCTCATCCAAATCCTTGGGAGCAGGATCAACGATCCAGCAGGTACTAAAGGGAAGAAAACAGCATCACTTAGATCCCCTGGCAGCCTGCTTTGAGCTCTACAAACGATTTCTCCAAGATCTGCCTAACCCAGCCTTTTCCAGCCATCATCGCCCTCCCCCCCTGGACACCGCGTGAGGACTGCGGGCATAGGACCACACCCCGCATTCTGTGCGCTCTTCTTGCGAAGGTTTTTTTCTCACGGGTATCCTGGGGTAAACTAAGATAGGTGTGGGAAAACCAGCCTTTACAGATCATTTTCCGAAGGAAACCAGTGGTTCTCCACATATATGTCAGTTTACCCTAGGATGCCCTAGGGATCCTATGGTAACTTCTAACTGCGCAACTCATTTCTTGATCCTTGCAGAGGAGGCGCCATTTCTGCGTTCAGCAGGAGTTGTTGGAGTTCTTCCACTTCACGCTCTTCTGCATCGCTCGGCTCCTGTCACAAGGGTCTTTCAAAGTGGGCAAGGAGAATAGGAATGAATCAATTTCGGCCAGTAAGATCTCCCACCCAAAGTTAGAAGAGACCACATAAAGAACAACCACAAAAGAATATCAACAAATCAACATGAAGATCTTGACTGGGAACCCTGTCCTTGCCCTTGCGCCCATCTGCCAAGCGAGTAAGCAGCTCCACGTGTTCCTAGGAACAGGCGCAAAGCAAGAAACTGTTTTTGGATTTCCCATCTTTAAGACCTGCTTGGTGGTTCACTGTAGGCACATAGCAATCATGGTTGGCACGTCCGTTTCAACTGGGTATATCAAAACATATTAAAACAATTTAAAACATACCCTTAGTGGAGTGTCCTGCACTGAATCCACTTAGACAATTCAATGGATCAATGGATTTGTTTCATGAGACATCTGCAGGAGACCGATCATTTCACCATGAAATAAAGGCGTTTCCGTAGATTTCCTTAACATTTTCCCTTCCTTATGGGAGCTGCACCTACCAAGGGTGTGACAAAGCTTGGGCCCCTGGCAACGATGTCAGCCCATGAGCAACTCAACTGCAGACCCAGCAAGGACCGCAATGTCTGCAAGGTCAACTCCTAAAGCTGAGCACTGAGGATGAAAGGAAAGCTGGGGAGGCTGAGATATGTGTAGATCCGCAAACAACATTCAAAGGGATCACAGAATATCAATGATGATCAATGATGAACAGCATGGTCTAACTTTAGCCACTTGTGGGGATAACCAACCAACCTATTGGAGCGAGGGCTGCCTTTGACCACCTTTGCCCTTTCTTAGGTCTGCCACATCAACACATCTTAGTCACATGATTGCAGCTTTTTTCAGCTTTCAACCCGGATCTAACAATAGATGTGGATCAATTTGGATAATTTCCCACAAATTTAAACCAGCTTCACCGATCTTTAAGGCCATCGTTGATGACAGTAACTATCCCAATTGAGCCCTAAGGCGCTGGCAAACTTGGCCCGCAGCGTGCTCAATTCCCCTGAGCAAGGCTTGAGGTATATAGCTGGATGGAAAACATATGGATGGTTGTTGATACAGCTACAACATAGTACAACTAAAGATCCACGGAGAAAACCGAAGCTTGCTTCATGTAGTTCCATGCAATCCAGCAAAACCATGCAAAACCATCATAGCTTGCCGACTTGGTCATTCACATACTGGAATAGTGAGTTCTTGCGAGTTTTTTGCGCCCTGCACCCTCGTTGTCAACAAAGGGTGACTCCGCACAAGGGTTCACCATGCTATCCAGGAGCAAGAAATCACGGGCTGAACGACCTGCTGTGTGCACACCGGCTGAGTCTCCATGCCCAGTAGGAGTGCTCGCTCCTTCTGCAACTGAGTTGCCTCGGCAGGCTGCAAGAGAGCCACGGGATGTGGGAACTCCCTGGGAATTTGATGTGGAGATGGATCAGCATTGGATCTCCCGCCTAAGTTGAATGATTAAAATGATTTATCTCTGATCAACATACAAGAAATTACTAAACATCATCCAAATCGGCCTCAGATCAGGTGAACATGTATGACCATGTATGGTGTGTCTGACATCTTATCGAAGAGATCTCCACACTTTTCCCAATGCTGGGCCTCGTCTACCTCCATCGAGCTACAGGTGGCTCGGCCCTTTGGCCAAGCCCTGAACTGATATGATATATTATATGATTGTATATATGATTATATATATATATAATTATATATGTACACATGCGCATATACATATTTGATCATGTTTGTCAAGTAATGAACATGTCCCCAATGTCAAGTCTCTGATTTCAGTCGTTGAGATAAGGCTGATCCCTCCAGGCTCAGGGTGGTCTGGTGCTTGGTGTATGTCCGATGCCAACAGCTGCGGTCATTGATGCTGCCTTGGCTCTCCGGCCTCAAGACTTCTAAACGATTGTTGAGAAATCGGCCATTGCGCATCTAGTTTCAACATGTTTCAACCCATCCCACAAATATGAGATATATTTGAAATCACCAGAAATCTGCTTGCAGGAATGATCATGACAATGGTTTTTGTTCGCCGTGTTTTCAATGCATCATAGCTTTGTGGCGACTGCCCTCAAGTTGAGGAGGTCGCTTGAGCCAAGATTAAGTGGTCAGTCGGAGTCATCAGCTACTAACAATCAACAAGTTACACATTCAAGAGGACCTTCAATTGGATTCAACTGTTTTTTCCAAGTCTGTTCAAGTATACCAGTATACCTGAAGCATCCCCAAGCATTGGTTTCCCCCCCTCGATTCCTTGACCGCCTTTTGTGTTCAAGCAATCGAGGTGAGGATGGTGAACTGCAGCCCATTTGTGTCTTCTCCAGTCAATGGTCGAGTCAAAAGCAGGGAGTCCACGACTGGGGGATTCAGTCTTGCAGAGTCATATGCAATTTGAATCTGTCCCACGAAAATGCAGGATAACTTTGGCAGGTCTGAAAACCCCGGCCCATCGCAACCAGAAGTTTGCCCGCTCTTACCATTGGCCACGCGATTGTCGCAAAATATCATTTTCGGATGCACATTGACAGGCTGAACAGAATGTAATGTAGACTGGATCTTGTGTGAACATCGCTCAAAGCTCAAGTGTTCCATGCACGCATTTCTAACTACACGGGGTCCCCAACCATCAAAGTTTCCCGGCAGAACAAACCATTTTGGGCCAGACCCGAGTTGGCCGGTGGCTAGTAGTCAGGTAGTCTTGCAGTTTCAACTCGTCAGATCCCAAGCCTGTGACGCAAGATAGTCATCCTCTGGGATGGAGCAACAAGAATTACTTGTATCTTAAAAAGACACACCATCCAGTTCTTGTTTGGTTCCAGCCTGTATTCTTGGTGAATATCCCAAGGTTATCTAATGTTACTGGTGAATATCCCTAGTGTTGATATGGCTTGATCATTTTTCCCCATTAAACCATTGTTTCCATGGACCCTCCAGGAGCCTTTTTCTTCTGTGGCTCTGTGGTCAGTCTCCGGCGCAAACAGGCGGCCGGAGGAGAGAGGCAGCATCAGCGTCCACGGGATTTCTTCGTCCACTCACCTGTGCCGTCACGATGGGGTCAGAGCCCATGGAATTCCCTGGTGAACCCCCAAAATAGCTTGGATTTATGAATGATCATCCCCCCAAATATGGAAAAATCATGAGCATTGTGGGTTTTAACCCCCCAAAACAGATGGATCATCATCCCCATAAATATGGAAATTGATAGGTCTTGATCCATCCTCACATCATACCGGTTGGACACTGTGCCTTTCCAGGAGCGGCTCTTGTTGTTGTCCCACTGTTCCCAAGACCAGGAATCCCAGTCCCACTTCTCCTGGCTGAATCACACCGAACTCTGTTACTTGAAATGTCAGCTCCAAAATCTGACCCAGTTGGGAAATGTTTGGAAAAACCTGACCCAAAATAACTTGTCCAGAATCACACCTAACTCTGTCTCATGTTTGGAATCAAACATCTTTCAACTTCCGACTACATCCAACAACATCCAACTGCATCATCTACATCCAACTACATCCAACTACATCCAACTACATCCAACAGCAGTGCTTTTCCAAGTACCAGTGTTGTTGTCCCGTCAGGACAGCTGTCTATGTTTGGCTTGTTTCTGTTTCATCCCTCAGCTACAACCATCGAAGAGCCTCTCCACCTTCCTGCTTGCCTTGGCTGGAAAAAACTGAGGAACGAGCTCTCCTGACTGGTTCATCATCTTTGTGGATGGAACAATGTGGGAAATAAAGAATATCTAAACATCTTGGAACATGTTGAAACCAATGACCAAATGAGGTTTGGTAAAACACGTTTTGTCTGTATGCCTAAAAGCTCCGAAGCCCAGAACAAGAGAAGACCTGCATCAACTGACACCAGTTCCACTAGTGTTGTTCGGGCAACTGGAACGGAATGGATCAATACGACTCAGCTCACTTGCAACTTTTGGGCATTTGCAAAGATCGAAGATCCCCAAAATGGATGAACAGTTGGATCTGCGGACAATCCACAACAAGGTCAACTTCATGAGGGGGGAACAATTTGGTTGAGGCATGTTAAGGACTCTAACTATTGGACATACAATGATAAACAATGAGACAATTAGTGGGTCAAGTTCAAACCTATGATCCCTCTCCCGTTCCATGACGCCCTTTTTTCCAGCTGTCCATTGGCCTTTAAACCTTTGGCCAATGGTCGAACCGGTTCCGCAGCCGCAAAACCAACCGCGGGTGAAACAGTGAGCGGTTCACCAACTCCAGAAGTTGTGGAACCATTCACGATTCAATGTGAAGCATTTCAAGCACCTTACCGCAACATTTTTCAGACGAGTTTACATGGAAGAACTCTGACTGGTTGGTGGTTGATTCTTGCACATACTTGTCCATTTGGGGATCATTCCATCATCATCCCATTTGTTGGATGGGCATGACAAATTCATGACAAAAACGCCAAAGTAATATCGATGAGTTCTATAGGTATATGATATACCCATCACATATAGGTGATCTACTAATGTAGATAATTTTAGGTGATATACTGATATACCCATCAAATGTACAACTCACCATAACTCACCTATATCTCATTTTTGTGTCCCATTTTTGTTGCTGAAGTCTCTGAGCAAAACGCCAAACTTCCAGGAATCCACGCGTCAGGAGGCCGGGACGATCACCGTCTGTTGCTGTTTCACCGACTTCCTGGGGCACCGACTTAAGAAAGTGGTGGCATTGCTTGAAGAACCAAACATAACCCCTTAGTGCCATATGCGTGGATACAATATAAGAAATCACTCATCTGAATATAACATAATATAACTCAGACCAGATATCATATCTTGCTGTAGATGTTGTTGTCATGTTCAATATTTTCAGTGGAGGGGCAAAGGGGGCCGAAACTTGGGTTTCGGCGGTGGCGCTGCGACGCTCTTGGGGGCAGGTGGCGCTGCGACGCTGCGACGCTGCGACGCNGTGGCGCTGCGACGCTCTTGGGGGCAGGTGGCGCTGCGACGCTGCGACGCTGCGACGCTGCCAGGGTGCGGTTGACGCCGCGACGCTGCGACGCTGCGATGGGGCTGTGGACGCTGCGACGCTGCAACGCTGCGACGCTGCGACGCTGCGACGCTTCAACCCTTCAACGCTGCGACGCTGCGACGCTGCGGCGCTGCGACGCTGTCGCCCGCCCAGTGACGCTGCGACGCTGTTGGCGCTGCGGCGCTGCGACGCTGTCGNGCGACGCTGCGACGCTGCGGCGCTGCGACGCTGTCGCCCGCCCAGTGACGCTGCGACGCTGTTGGCGCTGCGGCGCTGCGACGCTGTCGTCCGCCCAGTAACGCTGGGACGCTGTTGGCGCTGCGGCGCTGCGACGCTGCCCAGCAGGAGCGACGCTGCGACGCTGTTGGCGCTGCGACGCTGCGACGCTGCCCAGCCAGAGCGACACTGTCCTTTTCAAGATCAAGTGAAGCTAAAATCCCATTCAACGCATGGGTCAGAGGGGGTGGCGGATTTGGTCCCTTTCAGTTGAAGTTAAAATCCCATCCGACGTATTGGTCAGAGGGGGTGGCAGATTTGATCCCTTATGCAGAAAAGTTGTGAAGTCAATATCCCAGTCAACGTATTCGTCAGAGGGGGTGGCGGTTTTGATCCCTCTTGAAGATCAGTTGAAGTTGATATCACATGCAACGTATTGGTCAGAGAGGGTGGCGCATTTGAGACCCTAAGAGAAGTTGTGAAGTTGATATCCCAGTCAACGTATTGGTCAGAGGGGGTGGCGGNGAGACCCTAAGAGAAGTTGTGAAGTTGATATCCCAGTCAACGTATTGGTCAGAGGGGGTGGCGGATTTGATCCCTTAAAAAGAAAACTTGTGAAGTTAAGATCCCATTCAACGTATTGGCCAGAGGGGGTGGCAGACTTGATCCCTTTTGAAAATCAGTTGAAGTTACTATCCCATCCGATGGGCCCATCCCACGTCTTGCTCAGAGGGGGTGGCGAATTTGAGACCCTAAGAGAAGTTGTGAAGTTAAAAGCCTATCCAACGTATTGGCCAGAGGAGGTGGCGCATTTGATTTCTTACGAAGAAAAGTTGTGAAGTTAAAATCCCAGTCAACGTATTGGTCAGACGGGGTCGCGGATTTGATCCCTTCTCGGCTTCTCGGCTTCCCGGCTTGTCTGGTGGCTTCTCGGCTTCTCGGCTTCTCGGCTTCTCGGCTTCTCGGCTTGCCTGGTGGCTTCTCGGCTTCTCGGCTTCTTGGCTTCTCGGCTTCTTGGCTTCTCGGCTTCTCGGCTTGCCTTGTGGCTTCTCGGCTTCTCGGCTTCTCGGCTTCTCGGCTTCTCGGCTTGTCCGGTGGCNTCTCGGCTTCTTGGCTTCTCGGCTTCTCGGCTTGCCTTGTGGCTTCTCGGCTTCTCGGCTTCTCGGCTTGTCCGGTGGCTTCTCGGCTTCTCGGCTTCTCGGCTTCTCGGCTTGCCTTGTGGCTTCTCGGCTTCTCGGCTTCTCGGCTTCTCGGCTTCTCGGCTTCTCCGCTTCTCGGCTTGCCTGGTGGCTTCTCAGCTTCTCGGCTTCTCGGCTTCTGGGCTTGTCCAGTGGGTTCTCAGCTTTTCGGCTTCTCAGCTTCTCGGCTTCTGGGCGCATTTCTGGGCCCCTTTTACCCGTGCATTGAATATTTTACATATGCAATTAATTGATGTTCTCCTGCAACATGACCTTCTGTCATCTCAACATCTTTGCATGTCATCCCAAGCATGTTGGATACTAATTTTTGTGCCGATACGATGAAAAAGGAATCACCCAGAAACTTGTGGACCATCAACCCAAACCTCTGGAATCATAGTAGCCTGCTTGAACTATGTAAAACACCCACAAACAAAACTCAAACCCAGGAAAAGATTTCAAAGAGACCTGCAGCCCATGCCGGTCAACTCCAAAGACAACATGGGTTTGTCTGAAAATAGGGTATCCCCAACTCCAATCGATCATTATCATTTTCCATCATTTTCACTATTGACATATTAACATGGAAGCCTTGCGGGTATCCCAAAAAGAGCATCAGACAAAGCCACACAAAGAAAGGCCAAGCTTCTTCAGATTGTATTGCTTATGGATCTTATCCAAAATCTCTCGAGGCGATGGAGGCCTTTCGAGAATCTGCGTCCTCTGTCCATCTTCGCCGGTCACAGGACGCGTCGGCCAGAGATCGTGTTCTGCACAGACGCCACGCCAAATCATCTCCAAGCCACCCACCTCACCAGCCACAATGCAAGGTGCGGCCCCCTGCAGGGATAAGTTGGTTTACAACTTCACCTGACATTACCTAGTTCTGACATGTTATGACATGACTCTTATGACCACCTGGACCATAGTTATTGCTGTTATAAACCAACTTAGCAGTCTAGGGGGCCCAAAATTGTAGGGATATTATTGGGACTCAGGTTTGAATGGATTTTGTGGGAAAAATATGCAAATATCTCCAGGAAACTACGTAGTGGACTGCAGGTTTACCCACCAATTCTAGGAGGATGAGAACTTCGCAAACTTCCCCACAGTGTGACCGTGACATGAACCTTTACAACAGTTAAATGACAATTTTTCGAGAGTAGCGTGCAGCTGTAAACGGCGACAATCTTTTCATATCTTTTCCGACTCCCCAAAAAGGTGCCACCATTTGCCTTGTTTTTTTTTTCAAAAAGTCATGAAAATTGGAGTGTCTACCCTCTGGTAAACTAACATAACTATGGAAAATCACCATTTTTAATGGGAAAATCCACTATAAATTGCTATTTTCAATAGCTACGTTAGTTTACCAGAAGGTATTTTTTTCAGTCCCCGAAATCTGCGTCGCGCCAAGGCTCAGGTGGATCCCGCGTGGAGTTGGTATTGAAGTCCGCTTCAGCTTCTCCGCTCTTCAAGCCCATGGCCTGCATCGCCCACGAGCAAACTGGTTGAAATATGTTGGGATGGTTTTACCCTCTGGTAATTTAACATAGCTATTGTGGCCAGTTATAGTTGATTTTCCCACTAAAGATGGTGATTTTCCTTAGTTTACCAGAGGGTAGAACCTGCACCAACTATTTTATTCAAATACTATTCTGAGGCACCAAATCTACAACATGGATCAATATGGACTGATAAGACCCAGGGGTACCGCATCCACAAAAAGCAGAAAAACATCGGCAGCTCCAGCCAGGCCTGTGCTTGGTCCTGAGCAGCTTGGGCTTCCCAGCGACTTCGCTGCAACGCAGCGAAGTTGTGAAGCACTTTGCCTTGGAACAGGTGAGAAAACGTGGATCTCCCAACTTCAGGGACAATCCTTTGATCCCCGAAACCGGATATCTTCATGCAGGGATGAGTCCCCATGTTCCCAGGTGCTTGCGGGATTACGAGGATCTGTTTGGAAGCAGCAGGGTCTTTTTCATTATTGGTATGCCTATCAAAATAGCTTGCTTTCCCAATTGAGTCAAACATACAGCAGCAATGAACCCATGAATGATTAACAAGGTCATAGGTTTGAAGCCACACCCATATATATCCTCAACATTCCTCAACCAAATCGAGATTTGATAGAACCAAGGAGGGGCCATTGGTGAACGCACAGATTGACTACTGGTCAGGTCGAATCATGCATTGTGAAGCAAGCAAAGACCACCAATTCTTTGCAGGCCTTGCTCATGTACCTGTTGAAGGAGGTAAAAATTCAACCGTCAAATTTCTGGAGACGGATACCTGGTGGAGGTGTCTCACCCAACCCCATATACCAATTAACCTCTTTATTTGGAGCATGAGCTTAAAATCCAAGACCAAAGGAGCCCACAGATTCTGGTCATTTGTCCAGACTAAGCAATCCAATTTTTGGGGAACTCGTTTTGTCCCAACCGCCGCCGCCACCCCTCACACATCTCTGCAGACCAGTTGCTGCCTGTCAGCCTCAGACGCGACATGAAAAGCACATCCCCCAGCCCTTAATGAATCCATGCCCGATGCCAAACTCATCAAAAACCAGTTGTTGTCGTTGAATCTCCCTTTTCAATGCTTCTTATTTTTTTTTACTCCTGATGGCCCGTCCAAGCTTTGGCATCAACCGCCCTTGCCGCGTGGCTGGCGTTCGTGGTTGCCCGCCCCGGCCGCATCCAGGATGAGTTGACGGCGATACTCGGAGATGATGGTCTGAAAATTCAAGTTGGGATCTCCCAGATTTCCACCTCAGCACCATCACAGCACCAATCCCCAATCCCGAATTTGTCTGGGGATTCGGGTTGCCAAAGTGAATTGGAACCCCAAGAACTTGAGCATACCTAAGCTGATAGCTAAGCCTTAAACTGAGAAGATTCTGTCTGCCACCCAGACATCGCACAGGCCTCCACCACCATTGTGATGTGTAGTGGATTTCGATTTGTCCAACCGGTTAGATCCACCGGGAAGAAACCAGGAGTTATATAACTGTTTTAACTGTCCCCTAGAAACCTACTTTCGGCACTTTCTAAATCCCGTCACTTCGTGGCACCTCGCCCCTTTTTCAATGGTTTGCAACATCGATAAATACGGGTCAGTCCAGAAATGGCTCATATACCTACGGAAATTCTCATGGGGCAACATGAATCAAATGATGATTAGCCATCCAAGTTTGGTGGGTTTTCCATGGTTTTCCCATAAGTTTCTATCCAAATTTCCATGCTTTCCCGGTCCATTTCGGCACAAGGCCATCGCCAACAAACTCCCGACCGACCCGGCAACCATGGCACTGGCCATGTCCCGGAACACCGAGACCAGGTTGGAATCCGTGCGCTTCAGAACCAGCTCTAAGAACTGCTCAAAGTCCAGCTCTCCCAGGTTTAGATCATCCACCTGGCAGCCCGGTCAGATGCAGAAGGGCGGGTCAAATGCGACTGTAGAATTAGAGATACATGACTGTTCTATCTTCTTAGGGGTTTCCAGTATGAGGATTGACAATGTATAACATACATTGACAATCTCATTGACATATATATAGTAGATATCAAGTGACGGTTCATGTTGTCTTCTACTCTCAAGTTTTTTAAATGCTGGAGGGTATGTCATAAAGTCTTGCTGTTGGCTTCAACCATCTCACAATAAAGCGTTAAAAAAACAGCATGTTTGAAACAAGCAAACGAAGGATACAACGTGATACAACATGATACAACCACTATTTCTAAGGGTTCAATCCAACCATGTCATCAATCAACCAGTGATGACTCCACCGGGGTTTGTCAGAGAATTGGGTAACTACCTAGATTTATCATCATTTTCCCAATTGAATGATCATTCTTGGAAGTTTACTACTCTCCCTGGCTGTCAATTTGAATGCTTTCAGGCTGCGTTCATCAACCCGAGCCTGGTCTGCCAGGGCTCTGACATCTTTGGAGTTTTCTGCCAGTCCAAGCGAAATGAACATCGTTTCCTTGGCCAAAACCACCCATATGGGTCAAAACTCTGGACGTGATCGAGTTTTCACATCGAAATTGCGATTCATTAAACTAAAAAATCCGGATGTGCATCCCAGCAAAATATGGGATACCTATGGTATGAATAGCTTGTGACCCATCTATTGACAGCAGCGGTGACTTGGATCTTGTGATATGTTTTTTTCTCTGTGCCCATCATTATGCATTTTTGACGTGACGGTAAAACTCTAGTTTCTTTGTCCAAGAATGGGGTGTAATCCAACAAAATGCAATCTTTATCGGGATAAGATGGGATAATGACAATGATGATAAACCATGGGATGTTGATGGATGTTGTATCGCATTTTGGTCAAACCCCACATCTTTCCATTGAGCTTCAATCCATGCCCCAATGTGGCATGCTTGTAGAGGGTTCGTTTGAAAAAAAACAGAACAAAGTGTCACTATTCTAGAGTCGGATTTTACCAATGTCTGCATCTTTTTAGGGGTTGCTATACACATTCCGAACCATTTGAGTGTGTCTGAAAACAGCGTATACCCCGCGAATGGCAATTTGAATGTGAACAATATGATAAACCACTGGATTTTTGGGTACCATATTTTCACACAAACGCATCGTTGGTCAGCTAGATCAGTTATATCCCTATGATATCCCCAATGAATTAATGTGGCAAAACCCAATAATAAAACATCCCCCATGGAGGTTTGACATTGGGTATACCACTCTGTGACTGGGATGATGTATATTATGACCCCCAGTTATGCTTGGTTCATGGGATGGTTTATGGCATTGGTTTACCGCATTATATATTTTCCCGTCGCGTAATCTCATTCTACAAATAAATTACATCCCTTATTAGTCCTTACTATATCCCTTTTTATTACACCCCTTACCAGTTATAATTGATGGATAGCCCTACCATTCCTTTATATCCCTATGATATCCCCATTATTTCACATTTATCACTTCAACTTCCTCCCAGCGGATCCTCCCAGCGTCCAGCTGTTCCAGGTCGATCTTCCCGTTCTCACCAGACAACTCGTCGAAGTATCGCCGCAGCTCGGCGCGTTCCTGGGGACTGAAGTCCAGGAAGCGATGCTTGTGCGTCAGGTGCATCCATCCTTGGGCTGCCGGGCTGGGCTTTTTGGGGAGCTTTTGGTGGGATTTTAGAGGGATAAATTATTTCAGAATTCAGCCTCTTTATCTGTGATTTTAACAGGTGGGTACGGAACTACTATGTAGGGAGCCATGTTGGGCACCATGTTGGGAACCATGTTGGGAACCATGTTGGGAACTATGTTGGGAACTATGTGGGAAATCACGTTGGGAAGGCCATGTGTGGAGCCACGTTGGGAAGACGAGCAGTTTTCTTCGGATTTTGTCGTTTTAAAATGGGATTGTTGTTCAGAAAACCACTTTAAGGTTTCCAGACCCCAACGCCACAATAACGAGTCCAATATTCATCGGAAGTTGCAGTTGTTCTTTTATGATGTATACTATATAACTTTGTGGGCATAACGTGGGAAGATCAGCAACAGTATGGGAAAATCACACAAATCACCAAGAATTGCGAAGTTTACACTGGCTTGGTGTGTCACGATGTGTCGTGATATCTTGGAAATCTGCGAACTACCACAATTGGTGACAACCCAAAGAAACTAACCATTAACAGAACTGGCTTCTAGGCAGGTGCTCGGTTGATACACAGGGGTTTGCTCAAACGAAGGGATGAAAAAATGATCCCAATAGTGGAACGATGTGGAACGCATTTCCATTGTGTTGGTGGTTTTAGCAACAGTCCTGAAAAATTGGAAGGTCATTGAACATTCTCCAATATTGAGATATATTGAGATATAGGAGGGATGGAAAGAAACAATTTGAGACCTCTAACAACACGTTCATTATTATACTTCAGATCTACAACAGTGTCAGTAACCAGCAGATTGGAGAGGGACCGTTTCGTAGTGGCGTGGCGCTTCTGGGGTTTGCATCAGTGATGGCTTTGGTAGTTCACGGCAGTATGATCGGGTATCAAACAAAAAACAAGACACATCATTCTTCCCCGAGCATCTCTGTTGCTTGTGAACATGAAGATATCTCTTCGCCTCCGAAGTCCAACGCCGTGAGTAGATCTGGTGCATGGGAATTGACAAGGGCGGTAAGGTCGGGGTGGACGAAGTCGAGGATGTGTGCTTCGACATCTGCTTCCGGCTGGGACCCGCATGTAACGACTTAGACGACATGGCTCTAGGTCACCGCACTTTGTGCACTTCGTGCACCGGGCAGAGTCGTTCTGAGCATGATGCCCTGGAGCCAAAATAAATTCAATGGTGGCGAATTTGGGCATTCAAAAGCTGTTTATCGTTTTTTTTGTTTGAGGTTTCAACGTCTGCATACAATTGTATATCCATGTAGCAAGTTCTGGAAAGTTATCACTACCGCTGGTACCACCGTAAATGTCCACAATCCATATACAAGTAGCTCCATTACACATCTGGCAGAAGATGGCAGTGGCAATCCACATCTTTCACATTTAAATCCTTCGGAACCAGGGAATCATCTGAGGTTTTTCAAGGAAGATGAAGAATGATTACCCTCTGTTAATCAACCATGGCAATGGAACATTCACCATTTATAGGGGATGTTCCCAGCTATAAACCTCCATTTAGTTCGGGGATTTCCAAGCCAGACACGTTGGATGACACCGGAGGCTACACTTGGGATGAATCAGTTGCGGCTCAGTGGCGTTGCTTTGCATCACCTTTCCATCCCTCCTGTGACGGGTCCAGGTGTTTCCAACCAGGATGAAGAAACTGGGAAAGGAGGCCACAAGGTTGAGAAACACTTCCAAAGCTTGCCTTTGTAAGGTTTTTTTCAAGATATTTTTAAGTATACATCTGTCCAAACATTGTCCAAACAAGATATCAGTCATAACAAATTGTCTTCAGCGTTCACCCTATGGCACCGTATCCTTGAATCGGTTGATGTTGAGTGTCGGTCATCACCATGGGAGGGTCAACTATGGTCAACTACTAAAACAACCAACTGATCAATTGATTCTGGGTCCAGTGGGTGCCCTTTTTTTGGAGCCACAAAAACATAGCTATACCATGCTATACCCATTGATCCACCCCCTCGGCAATCTTCACCAAGATCCCCCTGCCTCTGCTTTCGACCCAGTCGCACCAGGTCGTTCTCGCTGCGTACCTGGAAGAGGACGGTTTCAGCAGTTGAGCCATGCCAAAGATATTGGTCCAATGGGGCGGAGAAATACGCATTAGTGCATGACTCACAGGTGTATATCATCATCATTATCATCATTGTTGTGATTGTCTTAATTATGAGCTATAGACTAATTTGTATACCACAAGTGTTTGAAACCACCACCCAGCTATCAGCAAAGAAAAGGAAGGGCCAAGTTGCGACCAGCTCTGGTTTCCGGCCCCAAAGAAAGCTAGAGCCAAGCAAGGCAACATCTAATCTCGAGTAATTAGTGTTTTGGATATACATAGGCACTCTTGTAACAGAGCAACAACTGAAAGCAATGTTTGTAAGCTGTCCAAAGTAGGAGGCATCAACCATAGCACCTTTTCCGGTCAATTGTACCCACAATGAATCATACTCCCACTTTCCGCAATTCTAGCAGTTCGGAGCATTAAACACATCTAAAGACCATACCCCCAAAAAGGTGGTTGCTATTGGCTGGCACACTTACTAAATCTATTGGTTAATCATGAACATATTCCCTACATAATACAATAGCATACAATAGCCATAATTTCGTGATAACTATCCCCCATTTTCTGACACCCAAATAGGGTAAATCCGTTTCTCAGTTGGCTAAATCACAAGTTGTTGCTGTGTAATACCCATATTCTCAATGGCCAAATAAGAAACTATGTACTGTACCCTTGGTTTGTAATATGAAAATTACCAAAAACTGCCGTCCCCAAAACCTCAAATCTTGATCAATTTTGATCCAATGTCCAACCACTGGGAGCTGCACTTGCTTTGGCACGCAGCTTGCCGCTGGGGTCTGCCACATCAAAGACCTGAAACATCGAAGATGGAAGAGATAAGAGCTCAGGGGCTATTTGGATTCATGGGATTATACCCTATTATACCTATAGGTAATAGGTATTGAAACCTGATGAAGCATCAATTATTTCCCCACCTGCCAGGTGAGGGTTACTAGATTTTATCAGAGCGGCGCGGGGGGGGGCGGGGGGGCGGGGGTGGACCTCATCCTCCTCCTCCTCCTCCTCCTCCCGCCTCCTCCTCGCCAGCTCCAGATCCCAGTGGGCACTGCCGGACTTCATCGGCGAGCTCCAGATCCCAGTGGGCACTGCCGGACTTCAACCGCGAGCTCCAGATTCCAGTGGGCACTGCCGGACTTCAACCACGAGCTCCCGACTCCAGTGGGCACTGCCGGACTTCATCCGCGAGCTCCAGATCCCAGTGGGCACTGCCGGACNCCGGACTTCAACCGCGAGCTCCAGATCCCAGTGGGCACTGCCGGACTTCAACCACGAGCTCCCGACTCCAGTGGGCACTGCCGGACTTCATCCGCGAGCGCCAGATCCCAGTGGGCACTGCCGGACTTCAACCGCGAGCCCCAGATCCCAGTGGGCACTGCCGGGCTTCATCCGCGAGCTCCAGATCCCAGTGGGCACTGCCGGACTTCATCCGCGAGCTCCAGATCCCAGTGGGCACTGCCGGACTTCATCCGCGAGGTTCAGAGGCCAGTGGGCACTGCCG